>VSMD01084156.1:0-16073 GCA_008750895.1 Mirza zaza | reverse complement strand
TAACGCTCACATCCAAAAAACAGAAAGCTTAGATACTGACAACCTAATGAATAAGCTCAAGGAATTGGAAAAAGAAGAGCAAACAATTTCCAATCCTAATAGAAGAAAAGAAATAACAAAGATCAAAGCAGAACTGAATGAAATGGAGAACAAGAGAACTATACTAAAAATCAGCAAAACCAGAAGCTGGTTTTTTGAAAAGATAAACAAAATCGATGGCCCTCTTGCTAGATTGACAAGGACTCAAAGGGAAAGGACTGTAATAAACTCAATAAGAAATGAAAATGGAGAGATCACAACAGATACCAAAGAAATACAAAACATTATCTTTGACTATTATAAAAAACTATATGCCCAAAAACTACAGAATGAAGATGAAATGGACAAATTCTTGGATTCATACAACCTCCCTAAGATCACGCAGGAGGCAACAGAATTCCTAAGCAGAACAATCTCAAGCTCCGAAACTGAAGCAGTAACTAAAAACCTGCCCAAAGGGAAAAGTCCTGGGCCAGATGGTTACACTTCAGAGTTCTACCAAACATGCAAAGATGAACTCATACCTATACTACAGAAACTATTCCACACCATTGAGAAGGATGGTATCCTTCCTAACTCATTCTACGAAGCCAATATCACCTTGATACTAAAGCCAGGAAAGGACACAACAGAAAAAGAAAATTATAGACCAATATCCCTCATGAATACAGATGCAAAAATCCTAAATAAAATTTTAGCGAATAGAATTCAGCAGCACATCAAAAAAATTATTCACTATGACCAGGTGGGCTTTATTCCAGAGATGCAAGGATGGTTCAACATACACAAGTATATAAATGCAATTCACTTCATAAATAAAATCAAGAACAAAGACCATATGATTCTGTCAATAGATGCAGAAAAAGCACTTGACAAAGTCCAACACACCTTTATGATAAAAACTCTTAACAAAATAGGCATAGATGGCTGATACCTTAAACTTATTAAATCCATCTATGACAAACCCAGTGCTAATATCATTCTAAATGGAGAAAAATTGAAATCTTTCCCCCTTCGATCTGGAACTAGACAAGGGTGCCCGCTATCTCCTTTCCTATTCAACATAGTACTTGAAGTCCTAGCGATGGCAATCAGGCAGGAGAGGGGTATTAAGGGCATTCAAGTGGGGGCAGATGAAATCAAACTCTCGTTCTTCGCCGATGATATGATATTATACCTAGAAAACCCCATGGACTCTTCCAAGAGACTCTTAGACTTGATAACCAAATTTGGTAAAGTTTCAGGTTATAAAATCAATATACACAAGTCAGAAGTATTCATATATGCCAAGAACCATCAAGCAGAAACTCAAATCAAAAACGCAATACCCTTTACTATAGCCCCAAAGAAAATTAAATACCTAGGAGTATACCTAACGAAAGATACAAAAGATTTATACAAGGAGAACTATTAAACACTAAAAAAAGAAATTGCAGAAGATTTAAATAGATGGAAAAATCTACCTTGTTCATGGATTGGTAAAATGAATATAGTTAAAATATCAATATTACCTAAGTGATCTACAGAATCACTGTAATCCCCACCAAAATACCATCTGTATTCTTTACAGATCTAGAAAAAATAATTCTTCACTTCGTATGGAACCAGAAAAAAACCTCGTATAGCCAAAGCAATCTTAAATAAAAAGAACAAACTGGGAGGCATCAATCTTCCTGACTTCAAGCTGTACTATAAAGCAATAATAGTTAAATCAGCCTGGGACTGGCACAAGAACAGAAGCATAGATATATGGAATAGATCTGAGATACCAGAGATGAAACCATCAGTATACGGTAATCTAACCTTTGATAAAGCTGACAAAAATATACATTGGGGAAAAGAATCTCTCTCCAATAAATGGTGCTGGGAAAACTGGCTAGCTACTGCAGAAGAGCAAATCAGGATCCCTACCTCTCACCTCTCACAAAAATTCAATCGAGATGGATAACAGACTTAAACTTAAGGCATGAAACCTTAAGAATCCTAGAAGAAGATGTTGGGAAAACCCTATCAGACATTGGCCTAGGCAAAGAATTTTTGAGGAAGACCCCCAAGGCAATCACTGCAGCATCAAAAATAAACAAATGGGATCTGACCAAATTAAAAAGTTTCTGCACAGCCAAGGAAACCATCAGTAGAGCAAATAGACAACCCACAGAGTGGGAAAAAATATTTGCTCCCTACACCTCTGATAAAGATCTAATAACAAGAATCTATCTAGAACTTTAAAGAATTAACAAGAAAAAAGCAAACAATCCCATCAAGAAATGAGCAACAGAAATGAAAAGAAACTTCTCCAAAGAAGACAGAATAATGGCATGCAAACATATAAAGAAATGCTCAACATATCTAATCATCAGAAAAATCTGGGACCCATTGCTCGTCCCCAGCTGGAAGCTGCAGTGTGATCCAAGTGGGCAGGCCTGTTGGGTGGACGCAGACACCCCAGCCCCCTTTGAAGCCCCCAGCTCTGTCGGGAAGAGCATAGCTGGCTCCCTGCATCATTCTGGGTGAGTCCCCTGAAGTCTCCTGACCTCTCTAGTGGTCCAGTGCATCCTTGTCAGGGTCCCAGGATGGGAGCTATCTCGACGCCTGTGGGGGCGGGGGTTTCATCCCCTGTGTACTCTGGGCCTCCCAAACTGCACTGCATGGGTGGGCAGGTTGGTGACTGATACCAACAGGTGAGACAGGCCTGGAATAGAACTGAGAGGTGGAAGGCAGCAGTGTGGCTGCTTGGAGGGGAAACTGGAGGAAGGATGCCCTGGGGCTACTTACCCCAGACTCTGCAGATGAGGGGCTGGCTGTGGACGTGTCTTGAAATAGGAGGTGGCACCCTTCCTTTTTAAACTGACGGGGATGTGTGGGGCCCAGTGTGGGAAGCATCATGCACCATCCTGTTGGGAGCATCCTCACCTCCAAGACGGTGTTTGGACCTGGGGAGGAGACGTCCATGATGACACTCTCAGAGACAGTTTCCAGGGGAATTCTGAAGTCGGATGAGCATTTGTGGCACGTCAGGTTTCTTCCATGAAGGCAGAAGGCCCAGGCGGGTGGCAGGCTCCACACTTTGAATCGCCAATGGGACCCTCTGGTATTTTGATCAATTCATTCATTCCTTCATTCATTCATCCAGCAAACAGTTATTGAACCTCTATTGAGGAAAAACACCAAGTAAACAAAACAAAAGAAGTGACAATTTACTTAATTCAGTCTGATGGAGGGAGGATGGTGAGGTAGAGAAACACGTGAGTTTTAGGAAGTTAGGGTCTGTGAAATGATGGGAAGAATCTTTAATGATCTGACTTTTGGGATTGCTGACTAGGTAGAAGCTGCTCTCCTTAGCTGAGGGTGAGCGGGAAGGAGGAAGAGCTGGTCATGATTGGATGAGGAAGAGTGGAGAGGATGAGGTCAGTGTGGACTATGCAGATGGGGAGATGCTGTAGCCCATCTAGATGGAGTTGTCCAGTGGTAAAATGGGTCTGTCTATGCAGACAGGAGCTAGGGCTGGACCTGATGTTTGGCTGCATCAATAGGGGTGGTTTGAGGCTGCAAGTTTAGGTTAAACAGAGCGTTGTATAGATAGTAGCCTACATGCTTGTATTAGTCTGGGTTCTCCACAGAAATAGAACCAATGATAGGAAGGAGGAGGTGAGCTGCTGGTTTAAGTCCTGGAGTTTGAAGGTCCAAGAACCAGGAGTTCAATGGTCTGAGAACAGGTGAAGATACATATCCCAGCTCAGAAATTAAGAGAATTCACCCTTCTTCCACTTTTTTTTCATTCTATGGGGGCTCTCAATGGCTGCCCACATTGGTGAGGGCGATCTTCTTTACTCAGTCTACTGATTGAAATGCCAACCTCTCTCAAAAACACCCTCACAGACACATTCAGAAATAATGTTTGACCAGCTATCTGAGCCCAGTCAAGTCAACACATAAAAAATTAACCATCGCAAATCAAACCCTTGTCAATTTGGCACCCATATGCAGCTGCTTAGACCATACCTAATCTCCAAATAAAGACAATAACAAGGTCATAATTCTGCCTAACATAATACAACTGTCCTGCACACAACCAAAAATATACTAATCATTTCCCAAGAAGAAGATTTAAATTTCTTAAATGAGATTTTTCTTCTTCTGATATCCCATAACTTAATAATATTACATAAAATTAACAATACTTAAATATTGATATGAAGTCAACACATCTATGTTACATGATAAGGGAATAAAGGAGGAAAGAAAATAAAGACATTTGCTCTATATATGTATGTGTATAGATACACAAACAAATGTATTTGTAAAAAAATAACAGGATTGTGGCGTTTTGAAGTCATACTTAATAGCACCAGGTAGGTGACAATACTTTGCAGGACTGGGGTTCTCTAGAAGGTTGTATATGCTCTGAAGCAGCATCCAATATATGGTGTGGTTTCTGTCATAGCCAGGATGCAAAGGTCCAGGAATTAAGGGGTGGAAGTGGGAGTGGCACCACTCACCTTACCCCTAGTGACCTACTGGCAGAAGTTTTGCTTCCTGTTTTTGCAGGACCTTTATGCTCTGCCAGCCTAGAAGCCTTAACTCCAGGTGGAAGAATGCTTGCTCCAGGAGACACAACAATGATTCCACTGAACTAACTAGAAGTTAAGACTGCCACCCAGTCACTTTGGGCTCCTCATGCCTCTGACTCAACAGGCTAAGAGTTACTGTGTTGGTGGGGTGACTGATCTGGACTACCAAGGGGAAACTGGACTACTGCTCCACCATGGAGGCAAGGAAGAGTATGTCTGGAATACAGGAGATCCCTTAGGGATTCCCGTAGTATTGCCAAGTCCTGTGATTAAGGTCAATGAGAAATTACAATAGCCCACTCCAGGTAGGACTATGAATGGCTGACCTTACAAGAATGAAATCTGGGTCACCCCACCAGCTAAAGAACCACAGCCAGCTGAGGTGCTGAAAGCAAAGGGAATACAGAATGGGTAGTAGACGGTGGTTATAAATACCAGCTACCACTATGTGACTGGTTACATAAACAAGAACCATAATTGTCATGAGTATTTCCTCATTTTGTTATGAATACATTTGTCATCAAAATGCCTTTCAGTTTGATCCAAGTTGTTGTGTATATCAACGTCTTCCTTTTTATTGCAGAGTAGTATACCACTGTGTGGATGCATCACAGTTTGTCTATCCATCACCCATGGAAGGACAGTTGGGTTGTTTGCAGATTTTGGCAAATATGAATAGACCTGCCATAAACATTCAAGTGTAGGTTTTTGTGTGAGCATACATTTTTGCTAATCCCAGAAGTGGCATTGCTGAGTCATATGGTGTGTGTTTATAAGAAATTACCCAATCATTTTCCACAGTGGCTGTAACATTTTACTTTCTCACAGTAATGTATGAGATTTCCAGTTGTTCTTTATACTCATTAGCACTGTATTTTTATTTTAATCATTTTCAAATTTGTGTCATGTTATCTCATTTTTATTTTAATTTGCATTTCTTTAATGGCTAATGATGTAAAACAATTGTATGTGCTTATTTGCCATTAAATGCCCACTTTGGTAAAGCGCTTATTGAGGTATTTCGTCCATTATTAAAACTGGGTCATTTGTTTTCTAATTTTCAAGTTTTGAGAGCCCTTTATGTATTCTAGATACAAATCCTTCATTGGATATATGATCTGTGAATATTTTCTTCCAGTCATTAGCTTGACTTTTTTACTTTTATTCTGTCTTCTCAGATCAAAAGTTTTTAATTCTGACGAAGTCTATTCTAATTTTTTCTCCTTTAGGAATCATGGTTTTGGTGCCATGTTCAAGATCTCTTTGCCTTTGCCGGGTCATGAGATTTTCCCCTATGCTTTCTTTAAAAATGCTATTGTTTTTCATTTAACCTTTAGGTACATGATACATTTTTTATGCATGGGTATCTAATTGTTCCAATACTATTTATTGAAAAGACCAACTTTTTTCAATTTAATTGTCTTAGATCTTTGTGAAACTACAGACTATACATGTGTAGATCTATTTCTGTATTCTCTAATCAATGTAATTGAGCTATATGTCTATCCCTTAGCCAATATCATAGTGTCTTGATTACTATAGCCTTATCTTAAAATCAGATAGTGTAATTGAACTTGTATCCCATGCATATATTCAAATAAAAAATAAATGGGAAAAAAAGATTTTTAAAAAATCAGGTAACATAATTCTTCCAATTTTATTCTACTTTTTAAAATTATTTTTTTCTTGAAAAATAAAAATTGTATATATTTAAGGTGTACAACCTGATGGTTTGATATACATACACATTGTGAAGTGATTAGCACAATTAACATATCTATCAACTCATATAGTTACTATTTTATATGTGTAGCAAGAACATTTAATATCTACTCTGTTAGAAAATTTCAAGTATACAATTCATTACCATTAACTATAGTTATGATGTTGTACGTTAGATCTACAGAACTTATTCATCTAACTGAAATTTTGTACCCATTGACCAAAATTCCCCCATTTCTCCCAACCCCAGCTTTGGGCTCTCTGTCTCTATGAGTTTGACTTCTTTAGATTGCACATGTAATTTAGATGATGCAGAATTTGTCTTTCTGTGCCTGGCTTATTTCACTTAGCATAATGTTCTCCAGGTTCATCCATGTTGTCGCGAATGGCAGGATTTTCTTCTTTTTTATGTCTGGATAATATTCACATTTTCTTTATCCATTCATTTATTGATGAAACTTAGGTTGTTTCCATTTGTTGACTATTGTGAATAACACTGCAATGAACATGGAAATGCAAATATCTCTTTGAGATCCTGATTTCAATTCCTTTGGATATATAACCAGAACTGGGATTGCTAGATCACAGGATAGTTTTATTTTTATTGTTTTCAGGAATTTTCATACTATTTTCCATAATGGCTGTGCCAATTTACATTCCCAGCAACAGTGTGCAAGGGTTTCCTGTTCTCCATATATTCACCAACATGTGTTATCATTTGACTTTTGATAATAACCATTCTAACAAGTGTGAGGTGATATCTCATTGTGGTTTTGATTTTCATTTCCCTAATGATTAGTGATGTTGAGCACTTTTTTATATACCTGCTGGTCACTTGTATGTCTTCTTCGGAAAAATGTCTATTCAGATCCTTTGCCTATTTTTAAATTGTTTCTTTTTTTGCCATTGAGTTGTATGAGTTCCTTATATGTTTTGAATATAAGCCTCCTATCAGATATATGGTTTGCAAGCATTTTCTCCCATTTTGTAAGCTGCCTTTTCATATCATTGATTTTTTCCTTTGCTGTACAGAAACTTTAGTTTGATATAGCTCCACTTGTTTGCTTTTGTTTTTGTTGTCTGTGTTTCTCGGACTCACAGTCATAAAGTCATTGCCAAGACCAATGTCAAGGAGTTTTCCCCTATGTTTTCATCTATCTTTTTGATGTGCTGTTGGATTTGCTTTGTGGGTATTTTGTTGAGGATTTTTGCATCTATATTCATGTGAGATATTGGTCTGTAGTTTTCTTTCTTTGTTGTTGCTTCTTTTCCTGGCTTTGGTATCAGGGTGATGCTGGCTTCATAGAATGAGTTAGGAAGGATTCCCTCCTTCTCAATGTTATGGAATAGTTTCAGTAGAATAGGTGCCAGTTTTTCTTTGTAGGTCTCATAGAATTCAGCTGTGAATCTGTGTGGTCCTGGGCTTTTTGTTATTGGGAGATTTTTTTATTACTCTTTCAATCTTGCTACTTGCTATTGGTCAGTTAAGGATTTCTATTTCTACCTGATTCAAGCCTGGGAAGTTGTGAATTTCCAAAACGATATCCATTTCCTCTAGATTTTCTAGTTTGTGTGTGTAGAGGTTTTCATAGTAATCTTGGATGATATTTTTTTTATTTCTGTGATATCAGTTGTGATGTTGTTTTTTATTTCTGATGGAGCTTATTTGAATTATTTCTCTTCTATTTCTGATTAGTATATCTAGTGGCCTATTTATTTTGTTTATCTTTTCAAAGAACCAAGTTTTCATTTGATTGATCCTCTGGGAGTTTTTTCTTTCAATTTTGTTTATCTGATTTGATCTTTATTTCATTTCTTCTGCTAGCTTTGGATTTGGTTTCTTCTCCTTTTTCCAGTTCCTTGAGGTGTGATGTCAGGTTGTTAATGTGTGATCTTAATGTCTTTTTCATGTCGGCTTTTAGTGCTATGAACTTTCCTCTTAGCACTGCTTTTCCTGTGCCCCAGCGATTTTGGTAGTTTGTGTCATTTTTGTCATTCAATTCAAAAAAGTTTCTGATTTCCATCTTGATTTTGTCATTGACCCAAGGATCCTTCAGCAGCAGGTTTTTAAATTTCCATGTATTTGTGTAGTTTTGAGAGTTCCTTTTGGAATTGATTTCTAGTTTCATTACACTGTGGTCTGAGAAGATACATGGTATGAATTTAATTTTTTAAAAATTTGCCGAGACTTATTGTGTGCTCTAACATATGATCTATCTTGGAAAATGTTCCATGTGCTGATAAAAAGAATGTATATTCTGTAGTTTGGGGGGTAGAATGTTCTGTAAATATCTTAGGCCTATTTGTTGTCGAGTATCATTTCAGTCCAGAGTTTCTTTGTTGATTTTCTGCCTCAATGATCTGTCTAGTTCTGTCATTGGAGTGTTGAAGTCCCTGGATATTATGATGTTGCTGTTTATTTCTTTCATTAAGTGTTGCAGTATTTGTTTTATGATCCTTGGATCTCCTGTTTTAGGTGCATATATATTTATAATTGTTATATCTTCTTATTGAATTGATGCCTTTATCATAGTACAATGACCATTTTTTGTCTTTTTTTACTGTTGTTGATTTAAAGTCTATTTTAACTGGTATAAGAATAGCTACTCCTGCTTGCTTTTTGTTTCCATTTGCATGGAATATTTTTTCCACCCCATTACTTTTAGTCTATGAAAATCTTTACAAGTTAAACAATCTTCCTGAAGACAGAATATATTTGGGTTGTGCTTTTTTAAAATCTATCCCACCAATCTACATATTTTAAGTGAGGCATTTAGACCATTTACATTCAATGTTAATATTGATATGTTAGATATCACACCAGTCATCATGTTGATTGCTACCTAGTTGCCTTGTTTTCTCCCTTGTGTTACTGTTTTGCGAGAGTTGTGAGTTTTTACTTTTGGTTGTTTCTACACTGGCGGGTGTCCATTGTTCTGTTCAATATATAGAGTATTTTTAAGGATTTCTTATAGGCCAAATCTAGTGGTGACAAATTCTGTTAGGGTTTATTTCTAATTTTTATTATGGCCATATATAAGTAGAATTAATTTTTCTATGCTGACCTTATATCCTGTAACCTTGCTGAACTTGTAGTTTCTTTAGGGTTTTCCCTTGCTCCCTCCCAGGCTGCTGGATGTGGAAAGGCCCACAGGGTTCGAAGCCAGCAAGTGAGCCTCATGCCTTCCTAAATCTGTACCCCTACTGCCAGAGGTTTTTCGAAGTACCAAATGCATCACCCATTGAAGAGGCAATGAGCTGGCTAGCCAGCCTGAGACTTTAGTCCCCAGGAGGTAGAGATTAGAATTTTTATAGGTTCTTTGCATCAGAAAGGAGACTAAAGACAGTTGTGCCCACTGCCTACTGTGTGCTGGACTTTGCCTGGTGCCCAAGAAAACTGGTAAAGGTGGAGAGAGGCAGGATCTCTGGAGTATTCTACTCTCACCCATCATGGACCCACTGCAGCCATAGCCTTCACTCTGGTCAGCTTTCAGGCAAAATAGTGGAAAGAAAAATGTGGAAACAGAGGGAAGGAGAGAAGAGTAGACCAGATCTCTGGGCTGTCTATCAAGACTGCAGAAAGAGATCAGCTATATAGAAGCATTGGGGAAATAAAGGAGAAAAGCAATCCCTTTGTCTGTAAGAGAGAGTTCCTTGAATTATTAGTCTCTGCTATGATTTTGTTTCAAATACAGGGATCTGGCTTGTCAGTGTTCTAGAGGTGCTGTGAAAGGAAAAGTGAGGATCTCAGTCAAGCAGAGAGATAGCAGGAAAGTCAGAACTAGACATCCAGCCCAACCTGGTTCCCTGAAGAGGCCACACACACCCCAAGCTACAGAAAATACTACTTTAGGAGCAATATCATCCTGCAGAGCACCCACCCCTACCTAAGGCCTCATTTACCTCCCTGGGACTATCTACATGATTTAGGCATTAATGGATGAGCTTCTCCACTTCCTCTACTCACACTGCTTGCTACAAAAGGCCTCTTCTCTCCTTCATTTCAACAGGTAGACATGGGTCACAAGGGCTACACATACAAGATAGACTATTAAGGAGAAAAAATAAGTCTTTGTTACAAGCACCAGACAGCACGATTTAAATACATGCTGCCCATTTTGAATATAAAGATACTCAGCAGCACTGAGGAGAGGAGGAAAGGAGAAGATTAAGAAACTAAGACACTCAGCTGGAAGGTGCATAGCCAGGGCCTCAGACCTACATGGAATGGCAATTACCCACTCCTGCCCCCTGTAAACTAAAATAAAATTTTAAGACTCATCCCCCACCAGATGACGAAATGGACCCCTCCCCCTCCCCGTGGCAAAAGAAATATCCTAAAACTAAATTGTCTGCCAGAAGGAGGGAGGTCAGATATGCCTTATGACCCCCTCCCTTCTTGGAAATATCCTTTGTAACCCATTAACAGGCCTAAGGGTATGCAAGACAAACCTGCAGGTCCTCAATTTATACAACAAATCTAAGTCCAGTGGCTTATCTCTGATAACAGCTCCTCATGTTAAAACATTCCACGCCTTTAGACAAAGCTTCATGTCTTTAACCAATCACAAGCCAAAAAATCCTTAAACCCACCTATAACCTATAAGCCCCTGCTTTGAGATGGCCCACCTTTTCAGACCAAACCAATGTATGCTTCCCACATATTAATGTATGACTTTACCTATAACCCCTGTCTCCCTAAAATATATAAAGCCAAATGTAACTTAACCACATCAAGTGCACTTGCTCAAGGCTTCTTAAGAATGGCTCCAGGTCATGGTCCTAAAATTTGGCTCAAAATAAACTTCTTTCAAATATTTCAAAATTTAGATCTTTCCATCCACAATTTTGGTGTAGCCAGCAGGATCTCAGAGAAGACTCAGGACCACAGAAATAGCAGTGAGAACTCGGTGCCAGGTACCGGCAGGGCCCTTTTAGGCCCTCTGACTCCGAGCTTCTCCTCTGACAGAACTGGTAAATCCTCATGAGCTCTGGACCTCCTGTTTTTGGTTGATGGTCTTGGTTTACTCTGAGCTGGTTCTTTTCCTAGGAATTGTTGTTTGGGATCCTAACTTAGGTTTGGAGGTGCATTCTAAAGGGTCTTCTCCATTGTCTTTTTATCCTAAAATTAATCTCAATTGGCTTCTCTGTAAAAAAAATGGGAAATCCTTTAAAAGTGAGAAAAGACAAGGAAAATGACCCCCATTGGGCACCCCAGTTGGTAAGTGCCACCTCTACTTGCAAGTACTTTTGTAAATGAAAAGATTCAAAGACATGCCAGGATTTCTAGGGCTCCAGCTGCTTATAGCTAATTCTTGTGCACAAGTTTTTACAAAAGGGCAAATTACATCAAGGAAAATTCAGAGCTGAAATGGTCGACCTACCACTATTAAAATGTTGCAAGCTATTTCTCTCTCTTCTTTCCTGGCTACTCTAAAACCTGCTTACTTTTTCTATTGATGTTAAGATAACTCATTGTTCACGGTATTTACAATTGAAAGGTCACCTAGAGATCCTGCAGCCAGTTCTGGATAAAATGCAAACATTGAAAACTCATTTTAAACAGAAAAAAAAGAGAGTAAAGGATTTTTTTTTTAAAAAATCAAACTGCCATGGAAACTGCTTTTCCCAAAACTTTCATCCACAGGCCTAATTAGGTTACCTATCAGGGCAACTAAAGTTTGCCAGGTAAACAAGTTCCAGTCTCATCAGAAAAAATTTGGATCCAGATGTCTTTTACAGACTGGTGAGTTTGTGTAGCTAGAGTTCTAGGATAAAATCTATTAAAATGGTGTGTGTGTATGTGTGTGAGTGCATATGTTTAGGTATGTTTTGTGTATGTCCACGTATTACGTTGTAGGAACCTGTTTTTTAGCTTGCAGTGAAAAGGAATGAAAAGGAATGTAAAAACCTGTTTTTGTTAGCTTGCAGTAAAAACTTTTTTTTATTTGCTCGGGGATGGGGTTGTGTGAGTCAGAGATACCGGGGCTTACAGGTGGGGTTGTGTAATGGGCTTACGGGTGGGGCAATCAGCTAACTGCATACTTCTGCTTCTGAGAATCGCTTGCATGCAGCTGCCTGCCGCCGGCGGGCAACCGACCCGCCAATCATTTTAAAAGTCAGCTTCCAGCCACCAATCATTTTAAGGGTCAACACGGTGATCAGCTCATGCACCTCGGAAGGGAGGGGAGATAAAAGGGCAGCCTCCGCTTCTGTGGGGGTCCTTGCCTAAAGGGAGACCTCTGCGTAGGTGCTCTATAGCTTGGACCCTGGCTAGCCAGAAAATAAACCTCCTCTTATGTGATTGCATCCTCGGTGTCTTTGTCCTTCTGTTCGGCGGAGTGTAGGAGGCCAGTCCCTAACAACGTGTTTGTGCGTATATGGTTCCAGACTGGCTTGAAATTAACAGAGCACTCATAAATTAAACCCAAATGCTTCATGTGAATTTAGTAATCTGTGGTAAATAAACTGTGTTATTATTAAAAAAAAGAAAAAGTGTTATTAGTAAAGTGATAGTAAAAATGTTTTCAAATTGTCAGCATACATTTGTTTTTGCCTGGATTTTACTGGACATTTTTATGTTATTGAGGTGACAAGATTTGATATAAAGGTTATAAAAATATAAACTCAGCCAAGGACAAAATAATGTGTGATTTTTGATAAGTAAAGTAAATTTAATATTTAGTCTAATGATAATAACTAAATCTGAGTTACCAACAAAAATACCTGTTTAAGATGAAAATGCAAATGTGCCTAAGTGTCAGCAAATTAAAATAAATAAAGCACCAAGTAAAACAAAAAACAAATTTAATCGTCAAAGATTTATAAAAACATTTTGGTTTTGGTCTTTTAATCCTAACTATAGATATAGTTTACTTCCACTGATTCAATGCCTGTAGAGAGATATACAAAAGGTGTGTCTAACTCACTATCATCTAATATTAACAGTACTATTAGAGATTAAAAGTTGTAGTAAAAAAACTTAAATTAAAAGCTTTAGTTTTCCCTTGGTCTTGCCCATTTTTGTCCTACTCTTTACAAGCTAGCCTGTTGTGTCCAAGAATTCTGTATCCCAGAACAGAATGTCAGAGTAACAAGCTCACACCAAGGTAAGCAACAAATGGAGGTTTATTTAAGCTAGCTCTAGCTAGGGTCCAGAGCACCAGCTCAGTGGTCTCTTTAGACAAGGACCCTTGGCAAGGTTTTAGCACAGGTTTTATACTTTTAGTTGTTGTGCAACTCAGGTTACTGGTTACAAGTGGTATCTGGAGCCCACCCAGCACCCACACATCCCACTCAAGCTGTCCACGCACTGATTATGCTGGCTGTGTATTGATTTACTGATTGGTTGGCTAGGTCCCAGGGACTTTGCACTACCTTATCAGGTAGTGCCTTATCGGTTTCCTCCCTGGGGCCTGGTTTGTTCTCTCTCTTTTTTTTTTCTTTTACTTTGTAGAAGCCTGTCATGGCTTCAGTCAGGCTAAGTGGCAAGCAAGCAAGTGAATTACAAAAGCTAAGGTACGGAAGCCAAGATAGCAGTTAGCTTGTATCCTACAAGCAAGTTATGTATACTTTATGTTACTGTAACAAAGTTTTTGCCTAGGGAAAAAAATCCTAAAATTATTAAATTTTGTGTAATAATTTATTTTAAGATAAAAAGTGAATGATGGTTAAAATCCATGAGAACCTCAAGGCAGTCTTACTCTTTATGAATATTATATGTGCTCAAGTTCATGCCCCCCCAAAAAAATTATTTTGAGACTATTTAGATTTTTTTTACACTAATCTTGATCCTCATGTAAAAAGCATTGTTACCATTTTATATCATTGTTTGAGATGCTAACAATTGATGCTGAAAGTTTGTTTTTCCTCAGGCTACAGTCAGGTGTCTTATGTTGATGTGATTCAAAAAACTATCTTAAAGGCTTCAAAAGCAAAATTTTTCTGACCTTGCCTGCCTCTTGTACCAATTCTTCCCTGAAGCTAGCCATAAAACTTAAAATTATTCTACATAAAATGGCCATAAAGTAATTATCTGACCTACCTTGTTTTTACTTTGTTTTACTGTAAAACCCCATACCAGAAAGGACCTTGCCCTACACCCAGAAAGAAAAAATGCACACTCAAGAGGCCAAGCACAGTCTAAATATAAAAAGCATTGCTGGTTCTGCTACTAAGCCTGTTAAAATTAGCTCATACCCTTTTTGTTCAATCATATTTCTACACAGCTGTCCATACTTTAAACATAAAAAATAGACAACTTCCCCTGCATCTTTAAGTATTCATTCTAAAGGTGTCCATGTATAAGTTTTAAGTTTTTCTCCTGTTAATCCTATTAAATCTTATGTCAGTAGATTTTCAGCAAGCCTTTATGGGAACAGTGGCCTTTGCTCCCAAACTTTGGGGGCAAGAAACACTGTGAGCCCTGTGATGTCAATAGATTTTGTTTGGGGATGTGATGTTTTAAAAGGATCTAATTAACTAATACCTTTAAACAGGATATTCTAAAATGACTACTATGTTTATAAAATTTTAAAGTGATGTTATATTTGTTTCAGATAAGTCTTATCAAAATACTTATTCATTTTTTCTTGATAAGATTTATGAGTTTGTATTTTGAGCCCTGTTCTGTATTATATATATCTAATTTACAGGGTATAAAAATGATTAACAAAAAAGTAACTTAAACTAGTAGTTAAAATCTAAGTGAATTGCTAAGATAGATAAATAAGATAAATTAGACAAATATAAATAAAATAAATACAAAAGAGGTTTTCATGTAATTTAAAATCTTAACGTCATTATGTTAGGTTAAAAAAAGATAATCATAAAATATCTGGGTCATTTATAAGGTAAAATACTAACACATTAGTTCTTAAAAATAAATTTAAGCTTATACCTTGATATCTTATCTTTATATTTAAAAATACTAGTAAGATTGATGACTAATAGATCAAAGTTACTTTAACTTCCTAGGTTTTTCTAAGTGTTGACATTATGATTAATATATGTAATTAAAACTTCTAAATGAAAGGGAAACAATTCTATACAAAAATTTTTAATAAAAATGTTATAAGACATAAGTATTTTGTTAAAAGATAATTTTATCTAACTTATTGGTTTTTAAAACTACTTCAAAATTAAATATGTAAATAATCATTAAAAATTAAGTGGATATAGGCCGGGCGTGGTGGCTCACACCTATAATCCTAGCACTCTGGGAGGCCGAGGCAGGCGGATTGCTCGAGGTCAGGAGTTCGAAACCAGCCTGAGCAAGAGCGAGACCCCCGTCTCTACTATAAATAGAAAGAAATTAATTGGCCAACTAATACATACAGAAAAAAATATTAGCCAGGCATGGTGGTGCATGCCTGTAGTCCCAGCTAATCGGGAGGCTGAGGCAGTAGGATTGCTTGAGCCCAGTAGTTTGAGGTTGCTGTAAGCGAGGCTGACACCAGGGCACTCACTCTAGCCTGGGTAATAAAGTGAGACTCTGTCTCAAAAAAAAAAAAAAAAAAACTTAAGTGGATATAAAAGTTAAAGGTTATAAAAGGTTTATAAAAGTCTTAACTTATAGTCAAATTGGTCAAAATTAGATAGATTTGTTTATAAGAGTTTATTAAAATTAACTTTATCATTAATACACTAATAATAAAATACACTAATACACATTAATACACTAATAATAAAATTTGGTTTTCTCTTTTAAATTAAATTGTCATATGATATTAATAAAAATAA
>VSMD01084154.1:0-21786 GCA_008750895.1 Mirza zaza | reverse complement strand
TTTCCAATCTGAAAGGGAAAACTTTCAATAATTCACTACTAAATCCATTATTTGCTGTGGTTTTATTTTTCCAGATACCCTTTATCAGATTAATAAAGATTCCTTCTGTTCCTAGATTGTTAAAAGCTCTTTTTTTAAAAAAAAATCATTAAGGATATCAGATTTTGAGTCTCTTTTTTGTACCTATTGAAATGATCATATGCTCTGTTCCCCCTTAAACTACTTATATGTTAGCCTCAGAAAATGACTTGTGGAGTTTCCAGGGAAATTTTCTAGCATAAATATTTTTAAAACATGCACCTGGGTAAGTCAAATTCCGGCTTTTTTGATTGCAAAAATAAGTATAAGCGAAAAGGGAACCTATTGTCTCATTTAACCATAACTTCAGCACAGGTGAATTTAGCCATCAAATTATGTCACCAGGGCTATTTCTCTTCATTGTGCTCTGCTTTTCCCTGTGTTGACTTTTTTTTTTTTTGCCTTTTCTCATGTGAAGCAAGACAACTGCCAAAAGACACAGGGCATCTTCTTCAAGCTTCAAGTGCAACAGAATAAGGTTAGGCTTCTTTCGCTTGGCTTTCCCAGCACAACTGTCATTGTATCCCATTGGCTCTCAGTGGGTCATAGTCTCAACCCTGAGCCATCACTATGACAGTGGAGTGACGAAAGCCTGAAGTGCTAAATTTAGCCTAAGTGCTAAATATTTTCTACATATTTTTAGTTGGCCAATTAATTTCTTTCTATTTTTAGTAGAGACAGGGTCTTGCTCTTGTTCAAGCTGGTCTTGAACCCCTGACCTTGAGCAATGCTCCTGCCTCGGCCTCCCAGAGTGCCAGGATTACAGGGGTGAGCCACCACGCCCAGCCAATACTTGCTTTTTAAAGTCACCAGAAATTAAATAAAAACACATAACAAGCTCAGAAAAGCCTGAGTGGTCAGGCTTTCGTCATGTGTCCACGGCTGGGACTTGGGGTGGCATCAACTCATCCTGAAGCACATGGACGGGAGAGTGGGGGAGGAATAGGTGGTTCTTCAGAGAAAAACTGGAGCATGGTTTCCATACCAGTACTTCTGCTATAGCTGCTACAGGCCAATCTTAATTTGCTTAATTTGGTTTATTTAATTTAATTTGGTTTATTAAGTGCTAAGTGCTTTAGATGATTACTCCTATAGTTCTCACAAAAACCCTAAGAAGTGGGTACAAATATTACCCACATTTATAAAATAAGGCCCGAGTGATGCAATTGAAGGGAAAGAACTGGGATTGAAGCCCAAATCTATTTATTGCCAGGGTCTGGGTTTTTTTATATTATCCAGTACTGCTTCTCTAATTGTCTAACTGTAAAATACAAGGACATTGAAATTGGTGAATTTCATTTCCTAAATGTAAGTCCCTTTATCTCACCCCAGCAGAACTTTTGAAACATTATCCCTTTTGAAACCATTCTTACAAAATAGTGGTGTGTAATTTAACATACCCCAGAGGAACGTACAAATAGAAGGATGTACAACTTGTCACACGGAATGTGCGTCATCCTGAAAGCTAAATAAAACAAGGATTGGTACCAACTCGCCCTGTTGCCCAGCCTTCATCAGTGGCATGGGGCCATGTCTGCATTTAGCTTTTCTGTAAATAGCCGCCTAATCCCAGAGCTTCGCATTAAGGAAGTTGGTGCATTTCTTGGTTGGCAGCAGTGGCACAGTAAGAATAAAAGGCCCCTGGAGCCATGTAAAATACTCGTGCCTTAACTCCTTCAACGCAGCTGCTGGCAGTGCTAGATTTTGCAGCATTTAGAGCCTTCTGGACCCCCATGGGTTGGATCCCTGTATGTCCCACTGTGACCAACTTCTCTAGTCTCTGGTTACGAGCATCTAGTAGAAATGATCCCCCCAGATAACTAGGAAAAACTCTACTGCCACCCAATTATCAGTGCACAACTTCTTTCATCAAGAAAGTCTTGCCTGTGAAAACTCAGCTGACGTGGTGTCACAGCTGATTTGTGTTCTGGAGCATGCTCTTCACCTCGCCACAGAGCAGCGACAAGCAGTTCACACATCGGTACACATTCTTGCAGGTCACCTTGAGTAACCCTGATCTTGTCCAGTGCTTCCTTGTGAGTGGTCCACAGACCACTTATATCAGAGTCATCTGTAGAGCTTATTAAAAAATATAAACTGCCTAGCGTGGAGCCTTAGCATGGAGCCTTAGGCAGTTTGTAATGAGTAACCCAGGTGACTTTTATGCATATCAACATCTGAGATCACTCATCAAATCCAACACCTTATTTTATATGTAAGAGAAGGGAAGTGACTTACCCAAAGTCACATAGTATAGGGCACATTTGCTGGTTGCCTACCAAGTGCTCATTCCTTCTTCTTCCTTTCTAACCACACTCAGGTTTTTCTTTGAGCATATACACGATCTGACAGCCAGTGTGCTTTGGAGGGAGCTGAACTATCTAATTCAACTACTAAGGTGTTCCCTGAAGGGCATATTTAATTCCCCAGGAGATAGTAATTGGTTCAGAGGTGGACACGTGACCCAAACTAATCCAATCAGGGCTGGATGTCAGAATTCTCACTTGGAATGCTGACATTCAAACATTCTCTCTTTTTGAATGACCTGGGATGGTTTCAAAGCTGGAACAGTCGCAGCCATTTTGCATCCATGAGGGAAGCTGGGTATAGGATGAAACCCCAGGGGAAGGCAGATAGGACAGTTAGGCCATGATAATGTCACTGGGCTGTGGAATCCATCCAACCTTGAATTAGACCCAAGTTCTGGACCTTCCTGTTATGTGATTGATCTTTTGCCTTTATTATCAAAGCCAATTAATTTGGATTTTCTGTTATTTGCAACTGAATATGTCCTAACAGATGTATTAAGATGTTTAAAAGCCAAGAAGTAAAAAGTTTCAGCTCTCTGTGCTTTAGTTCTTATCATTAGTAAAATTAATGGGTTGGAATATTATCAGTAGTTTTTGAATCTATTTTTAGCAGTGAAATGCATTTTTCATGAGAAGCCTTAGATGGTATGTGTAAGTACATAAAGCACACTAAAAATCAATAAATATATTTCTTATGTAGTAATTTTCATTATTAGTGGCAAATATCTCATTGTAGAACCCATGAAAACTTTTGTTTCCTTGGAACACAATTTGAAGACCACTGGTGCAGATAATGAAACATATATAATAATATTATGTATAATAAAGATGATATATGTATAATATACAGATATAAATACATATGTATATAGAATATCTGGCATTTATTATTCTTACTATGTATTAGTGATTATGCTGAGTACTTTTTTCATTCATGGCTTTATTTTAAAATTCACAATGACTTCATGAAGTAGGTACTTGTATATAATACAGGGGAATAACAATACCTATTAATACCTCATGGGGGTTCTTGGGAAATTAAAACAAGATCCTAGGCTTCAGAACAAGGACCTGAGAAGGTGAGCAAGAACTGACAAGCTCACCTTGTCATTGAACTTAAACCTAGAAAGATGTGAACCTAAAGACCTTGCCTGTTCATGGACGTTCTAATTCCAAGTCAATAAATTTCACCTTTGTGTGTGTGTAAGTCTTAACTGATACAATTCCTTCTGAACTCTAGCCTCAATATTCTTACCAGTAAAAATGATATTTGGTTTGTGTCTCCTATTCTTCTCTATAATATATATGTGAGTTCTTCTGGCGACAGAAATTAACAGCGGCAGTACCTGAAGAGAGAAAATGATAGTATATTCATATACACCATAGAATGTGCTGAAGGCATTGTAGTCACGCTAACTTAAAGATGAGCCACAGAGAGGTTTAATGGCTTCCCAAGGTCACACAGCTTGTTAGAGTGCAGAGTTGAGAGGGGTCTGGCTCCTGGACCAATGCTCCCGTACACTTCAGGCTGCCCCTAATCAACCGGACTGAACTTGGTCTCTAATAGCCACTGCATTTAGCCAACAAGAAAGAAAATCTGATGGGTATTCCAAGCAAGCATGTTCCAAATACGACTGGTCAGGACTTGCTGTGGCCTTGTGATGAAGTCATTTGGCACCGTGGTGTTCTGTATACACAGGGGTGTGCCCGGTTTTGTAATCTTACCTTAAGCCTTCAGGTTGAAAGTTCAAGTACAGACCACTGAACTAATATTTGGAAATTCTCTCTAGTTTTTGCCATTGCCCTATTAGCTGAAAAACTAAACTGTGCTGCGATACTCTTGGTGTTTAGGTGTTATTTAATTTACTTGAGTATTCAACAGTCCCTCTTGTGCTTCAATGTACGAAATAAACTGTTGCTAATGTGGTGTTTGGCTTTTATTTTCACATGTTCTCTAATTTGATTGTAAGTTTTCTGGGGATGAGGCCATCTTTTTATTGAGTACAGATTTATCATATTTTGCCTTATCATGTTAATATTTTGATACCTTCCAAATATTTAAATGTAACCCAGATGTCAGTTTGGGTCTTCCATTGCACGCCCTTGCCGGGATTTCTGCACATTCCTGGTGAGATTTCTTTCTGGCTGGTTCCGGCTCCGGCAGGAAGCCGTCTGGCTGGAGGCCTTGGGTCTTCTTTGTACAGACCTGCCCCTAACATTTGTGGGGTCAGGGCAGGGCAGGAATAAGAAGGGAGGCTCATTACTCATTGTCTAAATATATAAGAAACTGCTAAATAACCTAGGTACTCTCCTCCTACCTGGACAAATATGCCTTCATCACAACCTGGAAGGCCAGGTTGAAATTTAGAATTCTTGGACTTCTTCTGATTCTTCCCTGGAATTTGGCAATGTGGGGAGAGCTGGACCCTGCCCACCCTCATCTCCACCCCTAGTGCACCCTCTTTTTTCTTTCCTTGCCCCCTTCCCCATTGTCCACACCACGAGGGGACTCACATGCACTCATGCACATCTGGGCATGTCTAAGCTCTGTCCACTTGCCCTCAAATAGCCACTCCTCGAGCAAACCTTAGTGCTAGTGGTATTCATAACAGCGCTGTGGCCTACAATTGGGACGATGGACCCAGGGACAAAGCTCGTGCAGTCCTGCACATGGGCAGGGGCCGTTTGGGCAGGGCGCCTGGAACGTGGTCCACAAGGAGGGGGATGAGGTCTCTGACCAGCACCATCAGCATCACCTAGAAGCTTGTTGGAATCGCAGAATCTCAGGCCCCACCATGACCCATTGAATCAGAGTCCGCCTTTTAACAACCCAGTACCCCAGGGGCTCCCATTCGCACTGCAGTGTGAGTACTGCTGTTTCAGAGAAGAGCTTGGAGCCCAGGGCTGGCCACCCACCCCCACCCCCAGCACACATTCAAGGTACATGCAACTCGGTCACATTGTCTTGATGTCTATTAGCCCCACAAGAAAGAAAAAGTCATTTGTAAAATCAGACATTTACTAAAAATCTGGAGAAAAGGGTAGTGGTGATTATGCTGCAGTCCTATCCAGCATGTAACAAAACCGAATCAGGTTCTTGTGTTCTTCAAAATTCCCGTCATCATTTCTAGGTTTCTCCCTCTTGCTCACACCCCTGGGTCTTTCCTGTGCAGCTCTCTCCACTGCCCCACACCCAGCGCCAAGCCTCCTCCCCTCCACTGACGTCACTGCTGGACCCCAGGCCACGCTCATCCTCTGTCTCTCCCCATCACTGACTGCAAAGGAGAGGCTATATAATCATTCATGCTATAATTCACTGACATAGATTACACATTCCCCAACTCCCCTAGAAGACAAAAGAGAAGACAGTTAAGATTTTAAATAATTGCTTTCCTCTCTACTACGTAAACCTGAGTAGAGACTTCAAATTAATAATATCTTCAGAGCTTGCAAGAGTATCTCCTTCTTACAATCATTTATCACTGAAGATGCAACTAATGGCCAAAATCTCTGCAGTGGCTACATATCCACCTTTTGAATCCCAAACGTGTGAAAGCATACCACATTTTATTGCTCTTCACTTCATCGTGCTTGGCAGATAATTTGTTTTTTTTACAAATTGAAAGGTTTTGGCAATCCTGCATTGAATAAGTTTATTGGCACCATTTTTCTAACAGCAGGTGCTCACTTCATGTTTCTGTGTCACATTTTGATAATTCTCACAATATTTCAGAATTTTTCATTATTATTCTTATGGTGATCAGTGATCTTTGGTGTTATTATTGTCATTGCTTTGGAATGCCACGTACTGTACCAATAAAAGATGGCAAACTTAATGTATAAATGTTTGTGTGTGGTCTGACTACTCCACCGACCAGATGTTCTCCTGTCTCCCTCTCTTCAGACCTCCCTATTCCCTGAGATAAAACAATATTGAAATTAGGCCAATTAAAAACTGTACAATGCCCCTAAGTGTTCAAGTGAAAGGAAGAGTTAAAAGTTAAAAAAGTAGGTGGTGGCTCATGCCTGTAATCCTAGCACTCTGGGAGGCCGAGGCAGGTGGATTACTCGAGGTCAGGAGTTTGAAACCAGACTGAGCAAGAGCAAGACCCTGTCTCTACTATAAATGGAAAGAAATTAATTGGCCAACTAAAAATATATACAAAAAATTAGCCGGGCATGGTGGCACATGCCTGTAGTCCCAGCTACTCGGGAGGCTGAGGCAGTAGGATCGCTTGAGCCCAGGAGTTTGAGGTTGCTGTGAGCTAGGCTGACGCCACGGCACTCACTCTAGCCTGGGCAACAAAGTGAGACTCTGTCTCAAAAAAGTTAAAAAAGTAAAAAATCAAAAGTTAAAAATGATTGAGCTTCGTGAGGAAGGTGTGTTGAAAGCTGATACAAGCTAAAACCTAGGTGTCTTGTACCAAATAGTTAGCCAAGCTGTGAATACAAAGAAAAAGTTTCTGAAGGAAATTAAAAGTGCTACTCCAGTGAACACACGAATGTTAAGAAAGTGAAGCTCCCTTATTGCCGATACGGAGAAAGTTTTAGTGGTCTGGATAGAAGATCAAAACCAGCCACAACATTCCCTTAAGCCAAAGCCTAATCCAAAGCCTTAGAGCAAGGTCCCTAACTCTCTTCAATTTTATAAAGCCTGAAAGAGATGAGAAAGCTGCAGAAGAAAAGTTTGAAGTTAGCCGAGGTTAGTTGATGAAGTTTAAGGAAATAGGCTGTCTTCGTACCATAAAAGTTACAAGGTGAAGCAGCAAGTGCTGATGTAGAAACTGCAGCAAGTTATCCAGAAGATCTAGCTTAGGTCATTGATGAAGATGGCTCCACTAGACAACAAATATTCAATGTAGATGAAACAACATTCTATTGGAAGAAGATGCCATCTAGGAATTTCATAGCTAGAGAGAAGTCAACACCTGACTTCAAAGCTTCAAAGGACACACTGACTCTCGTTAGGGGCTAATGCAGCTGGTGACTTTTAAGTTAAAGCCAACGCTCATTTACAGTCCTAAAAATCCTAGGGCTCTTAAAAATTATGCCAAATCTACGCAGCCTACTCCCCATAAATGGAACAACAAAGTCTAGATGACAGAAAATCTGTTTACAGCATGGTTTACTGGATATTTTAAGCCCTCTACTGAGACCTACTCAGAAAGAAAGGATTCTTTTCAAAATATTACTGCTCATTGACAAGAGCTCTGATGGAGATGTACAAGGAGATTAATGTAGTTTTCATGTCTGCTAACACAATATCCATTCTATGGCCCATGGATCAAGGAGTAATATTAAGTTTTAACTCTTTTTATTTATTTAAGATATACATTTTGTAAACCTGTAGCTGCCAGAGATAGTGATTCCTCTGATGGATCTGGGCAAAGTAAATTGAAAACCTTCTGGAAAAGATTCACCATTCTAGATGCCAACAGGAACATTCATGATTCATGGGAGGAGGTCAACATGTCAACAGTAACAGGTGTTTGTGAGAAGTTGATTCTAGCCCTCATGGGTGACTTTGAGGGCTTCAGGATTTCAGTGGAGGAAATAATTGCAGATGTGGTGGAAATAGCAAGAGAACCAGAATTAGAAGTAGAACCTGAAGATGTGACTGAATTGCTGCCATCTCATGATCAAACTTGAGTAAATGAGGAGTTACTCCTTGTAAATGAGCAAGTAAAGTGATTTCTTAACACATAATCTACTCCTGGTGAAGATGCTGTGAACATTGTTGAAATGACTGCAAAGGATTTAGAATATTACATGAACTTAGTTGATAAAGCAGTAGCAGTGTTGAGAGGAGTGACTCCAATTTTGAAAGAAGTTCTGCTCTGGGTAAAATGCTATCAAATAGCATCACATGCTACCGAGAAATCTTTTGTGAAAGGAAGACTCAGTTGATGAAGCAAACTTCATTGTTGTCTTAAGAAATTGCCACAGTCACTCCAACCTTTAGCAGCCACCGCCCTGATCAGTCAGCAGACATCAATCAACATTATGACTCACTGAAGACTCAGATGATAGCATTTTTTAAGCAATAAAATATACTAAAATTAAGGTATGTACCTTGTTTTTTAGACATGATGCTATTGCACATTTAATAGACTACAGTACAGTGTAAACATAACTTTCTTTTTTCTTATTTTTTTATTTAAGCATATTATGGGGGTACAAGTGTTAAGGTTATGTATATTGCCCATGGGCCCCCCACCCCCTGCCCAACACCCGATAAATGTTATTCCTATATGTCCACTTAAGTGTTGATCCGTTAATACTAATTTGCTGGTGAGTACATGTGGTTAAACATAACTTTTATATGCACTGGGAAACCAAAAAATTCATGTGACTTGCTTTATTGCGTTACTCATTTTATTGCAATGGTCTAGAATCAAACGCACAATATCTCCAGGGTATGCCTGTCTGTTTTCCTCTTGTAGTGCCATTTTTAATTACATTTCTAGATGTAGTATTTATTTATTTATTTGTCGTTTCCTTCTAGGTTGAACTTATTGCTATTTAAATTTTTTTAAATTATTATTATTTTTTTACTCTAAAAAATAGGCTTGGAGCACAAGTTGAATTCTGTTACATGTATATATTGTAGAGTGGTGTGCAGACAAACTATTTTAAAATGCTATTGGTATAAATGAATTCTTTGCAACATCGGAACCAAATGATTCTCAGTCTTCGATATGTGTTTAAAAGGTATAGAAGAGCCTATGGAAGAAATGCTGAAATCTGTTTTCTCATGGAATGAATGTCATTGACTGGAACTGTTTTTTGGACTCTATGGGAGAGACTTCTAAGGACAAAGCTTTTGGGAGCATGCTTCATTCCTTACACAATTATCTTTTGCTGTCTAAGTGAATTCAGTTTCTGGGTTCAGATAGAGTTTGGAGAGTATGTTTAGATAACAAGGGAAACTTGTGTTATATCTCTGAAATCAGAAGTTCTGTGGTAGAAAACTGTGACTTTAACAGTTAAAATCTATACTATTCCTAATCTGTAGCAGTCCAAATTCAAGCTGATTTATTTCCTGAGAGCAAAACTCTGATTAGAGCCATGCCCATGTTCACTGCTTAATTATCTTTACAGTTTCCTGTATTTGAATTGAGCCATCAGGAAAGACTCAAAGTTACTAGAGCCAAAAAAAATTACACAATACTCTGGGGGAAAGGTACTTTATTTTAAACAAGTCTGCAAGAGGGAAAGAGATTAAAGCAGTAATTGAGTAATGATCATTTTATTAAAGTGTTAAAAGATTGTCTTGGAGGTATCTGTGCTCTGTGGAAAACTCAATTTATTTGTAGAAAATCATTCCCTTACAGTGGCTGAAATGATTAATAATAATAATGAGGGTTTTGATGTTTATAAAATACTTTAATAAATATTATTTTATATTATCTCAGTTGAAATCTAGATCAGTGGTATCCAATAGAACTTTCTGCAATGATGGAAATGTTCTAATCTACTCTGTCTGGTATGGTAGCTACTAGCCACAAGGGCTGCAGAGAACGGGTGGATACTTAAATAAAAACCAAGATATTTCTCCAGTAGATGCAATGATGCTTGGGCAAAAATAGCAAATGTCTGCTATGATACTCTTTCCATCAGATACAAAATATATTCCAAAAAAAGCTATTTTATTGGTCCCCGCCTTCTGATTTACAAAATCGATTAATTACATGAGAATGAAGCAAATAAGCTTTAATAAAGTTTATAATTTTATACTTTTTAAAAATGTTTCTGGCCGGGCGTGGTGGCTCAAGCCTGTAATCCTAGCTCTCTGGGAGGCCGAGGTGGGCGGATCGTTTGAGCTCAGGAGTTCGAGACCAGCCTGAGCAAGAGTGAGACCCCATCTCTACTATAAATAGAAAGAAATTAATTGGCCAACTAAAATATATATAGGAAAAAAAATGTTTCTTTCAGTTGTCTTTGCATTTTTTTGGCTGCTGAGACTTCTGTCTATTGAGCAATCGTGTTATCTAATTTTTAGTTCAGTGGCCTGCCTGGGCAATAGATTATCTTGAATTCAGCTTGCCTGACTACTATATGCCATGTGATATTCTAGCACTTTTCTCTGTTTAAATTATGGTGAAACTTCCTTTGCCCATTGCACATTGTCATCAGTTGGCCCTTTGCTGGTGTGAATCTAACAGGCATTAGGGACAAATGTGGCAGGGCTGCTGTCATTTTGACATGAGGACATTCCAACCCAGTAGCAACCAAACACGGTGGCCAACATATTAAAGGTTAAACAGTCTTACTATAAGCCTAAACGTAAATACAAATGCCTGCACAGAAACTTCCTTGCATTACCTGGCTATCCAAAATAGGCTTCTATTAATTTTTAAGTACTCTCTTTAAAATCAAAATACAAAATTTAAAAGTTCAGCCTTCTCAGACTAGGTCTATAAACCCCTAGTGTCTGTTTGAGAAACACTGAAGTAATACAAAGGGCAGAGCTTTGCAATCACTCCCTTCCTAAGTGCTCTGTCTTTTACTGTGGGACCTTATGCAAAATAACCTAACCTTCTGAGGCAGTTTCTTAATTTTGAAATTGGGACTAGGGTTCATTTCATGGGGCTGTTGTGAGAATGAAACACAATGCTGGGTATGCCATGCCTGGCTCAGCTGTTAGAGTAGCAATGCCTGGGTAATGGAAAGCACATGAAGTTTATCATCGAGAGAATATAAATCAGATCAGGCTTTGCATTTCTGGTCATAGAGCCTTGAAGAAGTGAGAAATTAGAACTTTGTTTCTTCATTTCCGATATAGGAGTGGTATCAGTGTCCTCCCCACTGGATTGCGGGACAACATGGAAGTAACTTCCTCTTCTTTTCTTTCGCATCTTCCCACTTCTCTCTCCATCCACCCATTGCCTAAATCCCTTGTGAGCATTCACTGCTTTGTATTGATAGTGTTTTTCCTAAGTCTTCTTTTTAAAAAAGAAATATTTTTGAGACTGCTAGAATATTGATTCCTTGTCAATTTTCTCATGAGTTCAACTGTTCTCTCTAGCTGGATACACCAGGCTAAAAGACATTGAACTTCCTGGGTCCTTGAAGTTCAGCCTGTCTTCCCACTCTTAAATGTATTTCACAATTTTGTCTCAGTCTAGCACATTTTTCAAGTCTTTGGTAGAAAGATCCTTTTATTAATCTGACAAACCAACTTAGAGGAATGTTTCATGCTTATGAAAGGTAATCTTTGATGAGACTTTCCTGGTACATATAAAACAATAGAGAATAATGCCTTTATTTAAATGTTTAAAGCTCTAAATCCCTTTAAATCTGTCCATCAATTAAAATTATATGTGAAATAGCTCCTGAGTGTTCAGCTTTCTGTTGGACTTTGGTTTTAAAAGGCCAAAGATTTATACAATCTGGGGAGACACCAGAGTATGGACTTCGGTTTTAAAAAGAGAGAAGGTTTCATGAAAAACAAATTTATGACACAACTGTGTTCTAGCAGTTGGCAATATACTAGACAAAGAACATACTGCTTTTGCCAGAGTAATCAATCAATAACCATTCATTCCTGCATGAGTCAGCAGACATTTACTTTTATGAGGACTCTAAATGTGAAATTAGGCTTTCTGGGGAGGAAGCAAGGCAGGAGAGCAGAGTATCATCAAAGAGGGTTACAGTAGAGCTTGGTTCTTTTTTTTTAAATTTTTAAAATTTTTTGATTTTTTTTCAGGGAAGCAAAGGAATCCACCAGATAGAGCTTGGCTCTTGTTCTGTCTTTCCAAGTAGTTTTGAACCCCAGGTACCCAGATATAATCTTTTCAGTTATTTTTAAATCGAGGAAATTGGATCTTTCCTTCGAGCTCAGTCAAGTATCCTTTGGGAACAGGTGATTGATTAATTCTTGGAACTGTAATATTGCTAACCGGAGGACAACTGCATGCATCATAAGGTCCAGAGGGCGAGGATCATAACTGTCTTATTAACTGTTGAACCCCTGGTGCCTGCACATGTAAATCACCGGTAGAAATCTGTTGAGTGTGGAACAGCCAAGGAATGGCTAACCAGCAGAATTTGATTTGGCAATATACTAGCTAGCTCTACCTATAGCCCTTAAGCTATAAGTTGAAAAATTAATAACCAGTACACGTTTGGGAAAACCACAAAGAGAACTGAATTCTTCAATGACTGCTTCCGTTGATTGTAGGGGTGAGGATTCTGATACTGCAGCCTACTCTCTACAGGTTAGATCATTACATGACATACCCAAAGAGCATGACTTACACTGACAACTCCATAAGTTCAACAAAGGTCTTTTCTCAGTGGAACAGATGTCTATTGTGTTGATGTTGCCTGACCTAACAATAACCGACTTCTCCAGTGGATCCTGACACTCTTTCTTCCCTCTTACCCTAGGCATTTACCGACATCACCACTCCTATGTGCCAGTGGGTCTAGATATAAGACCAAGGCCCAGGAAAAGTTGAGGAAAAGCAGGGATTATGTTGTTGGTGCACCATAATCTCAGATTGATGAATTGCAACCTTAGCTCCACCCCCAGAGATCCAGTTTAACTGGATGTTCCAGAACAATGTTGCCCAATGGGCTGGATACATCCCAGGAAGGGTGGGGAGAGTTACAGAAACCATTCCTGCCTTAGTTCAGCTGAACTAGTAAGCAGCAGAGGGGATTGGATTATTTTTTCTAAACTTGGTTCTTAAAATATGTGAACTTCTCTCTCAGCATTTAGTAGTATTGTTTTGTCTACAATTACTTTTCTTGTTTAGAGCTTGAAACATTCATACCAAGTATCTTTGAGGCTGGCCGCATATTTGCAACTCTTTAAATTCCTAGCTAATGGAAAGTTGGGAGTCATTGTTATAATTTTCCTAGGAAGCTTTAATATGCCTCATCATAACCACATCCAATCCTTGAATGATGTTCGGCAACATTGAGATTAAGAGTTTCAATGTAGGCCAAGTATGGTGGCTCACGCCTGTAATCCTAACACTTTGTGAGGCCAAGGCAGGTGGATTGTTTGAGCTCAGGTGTTCAAGACCAGCTTTGAGCAAGAGCAAGATCCCGTCTCTACCAAAAATAGAAAGAAGTTAATTGGACAGCTAAAAATATACAGAAAAAATTAGCCGGGCATGGTGGCACACGCCTGTAGTCCCAGCTACTCAGGAGGCTGAGGCAGTATTATCGCTTGAGCCCAGGAGTTTGAGTTTGCTGTGAGCTAGGCTGAAGCCATGGCATTCTAGCCCCGTCCACAGAGTGAGATTCTGTCTCAAAAAAAAAAAAAGAGTTTCAATGTACATATTAATTTCTCAATAACAATAGTCATAATTAAATGCATTATAAATTTTTTCCTCCTTTATTTTACTGATACCTGTCTTCAGAAGTGACATTCAACACCAGGGAATATTAATATTCCATTAATATTCAGAAAGATCATACTGATGTCTCCTTAACTTCCAGAGTGACTTGAAGGCAGTTATTATTTCTTTTAGTAAAACAGTAGGTTACAAATTAAAGAATTTAAGAATTTTAGCATCAGCAATATTTTTTGTTCTTCTCTTTGGACCTTTCACTTAGTAGGTATGGAAACTGTGTTTTAAAAAAGTTAAATAATGTCCTCCCTGGCCACATTGTTAGGAGGCAGTAGAAGTAGGACTAACACCTAAGGATCTTTTGTTTTGTTTTGTTTTTTTTTTTTTGAGACAGAGTTTCACTTTATTGCCCAGGCTAGAGTGAGTGCCATGGCGTCAGCCTAGCTCACAGCAACCTCAAACTCCTGGGCTCAAGCAGTCCTGCTGCCTCAGCCTCCCAAGTAGCTGGGACTACAGGCATGTGCCACCATGCCCGGCTAATTTTTTCTATATATATTTTAGTTGGCCAATTAATTTCGTTCTGTTTATAGTAGAGATGGGGTCTCACTCTTGCTCAGGCTGGTCTCGAACTCCTGAGCTCAAACGATCCGCCCACCTCGGCCTCCCAGAGAGCTAGGATTACAGGCTTGAGCCACCGCGCCCGGCCCCTAAGGATCTTGACTCCCAAGTCAGTGCCCATTTCCCTGTCCCCAAAATGTGATCTCCAAAGTGTAGTCAAGAAAACACTGTTATTCTCAACAACATGGCTGAAGCTGGAAGACATTACATTAAGTGAAATAAGCCAGGCACAGAAAGACAAATACTACATTATCTCACTTGTGTGTGGAATCCAAACAAGTTGAATTCACAGCAGTAGAGAGTAGAATGGTGGTTACCGGAGGATGGGACAGGAGAGTGTCAGGGAGATGTTGGTCAAGAGGCACAAACTTTCAGTTAAACCAAAGGCTTAGATTAAACAGATCTATTGTGCAACATGGTGACTATAGTTAATAACAATATATTCTCAAAAACTGCTAAGAAAGTAGATTTTAAGTGTTCTCACCACAAAACAGTAAGTATGAGCGGTAATGCGTTGGTGAATTAGCTCAATTTAGCCAGCCTGCAATGTATACGTATTTCAAAACATCATGGCTTACACAATAAATACACATGACTTTTTTTTTTTGTCAAAACAACCCCCAAAGAATCCTGGAGTACAGATTAGGATAGCGAAGGATAGAAATTGAAGCTGGAGGAGTGAGCAGAAAATGTCTAGTTGTCAAATGAACAAGCCAAGCGATGGCATCCAACTGACCCGACTCACATGGCAAGCAGAGAGGATCGAGGTGCTCTTTTGGAACTGCAGGGCCTGGGAGAGCAGGGCTCTGACACAAGGAGACATGCAGCGGTGGTGCAGGGCTTGGGGGCTTACACAGGGCCACTGCAGAAACCACGTCCGTTACCGGGTACCTGAGGGTTCTCTGTGCACCTGTTTTCTTCTTTCTTACATTTTGGGTTCTACTCTAGGGTTCTCCAGCAGGTCTGGTGACTTGGAAAAAGTGTCTTGTAGCCCTAGCTAGCTTCTTTCACTTATATTTGAACTTGGAATACCCGGTTTCATGAAAATAATGATCCAAACAGTAGTTAGATTTCCAGATCTGCACATAAAAACCCCTTTTTCGTACAAATGTGTCTAGAGTCTTCATAGTACAGTAAAATTTCAAAGACAACTTCAAGTGTAAAAGTGACAAGACCCAAGAAGCAAAAGGAGAAAAGAGTGACAGCCTGTCTACAGTTTGGCCATCCCTGGCCATACAGCATGGGTGGAAACGACTGAGGAACCGGGGAGAAGATGAGAGTAATCTGAAGGAGACAGGTGCCCTATGACAGGGAGGCTCACAGAGTGGAAGAAAGACCCATGCTGTGGCTTTAGTAAGAGAAGCTGTAGGCAGTGAATGAATGAATTTCTTTATTTACTCAATGACCTGAATAGCAACACTCTAGATTAATATGTCAAGTGTTATTGTGATATCATGATATACTGAGAAATACGTGTTAATATTTGTTTTCTGTCACTGGTTCCTGGCACACAGATCCTAAGTCCCCTGGAACCTCTGGAGAGAAAAGCATGTCTTTCCCATACTAATGAGATGACTGGCAGCTGGGGGCCCCTATAGAGCTTCAGGATAGGAGTTGGTCACCAGAAAGCCCAAGGTGTAGTTGGAACTGTCAGCCCCAGCCCATGATCCCTAGGAGGGGGAGGGATCATGGGGTGAGGGGCTGAATTTTGAGTTGATTTCCAATGACCAGTGATGTCATCAGCCATAACAAAGCCTCCATAAACACACCAAAGGACTGGGTTCAGAGAGCCTCCAGACTAATGAACACGTGGTGGTACCAGGAGGGTGGCATGCCCATGGATGGCATGGACTCTCCACACCTCTGCCCTCATACCTTGTCCTATGCGTCTCTTCTATCTGGCTGTTCATCTGCATCCTATGTAATGTCCTTTGTAATAAACCGATAAATGTGTTTCCCTGAACTCTGTGAGCTGTCCAGTAAAATAACTAAACCCAAGGAGGAGCTCGTGGGAGCCCTGGTTCACAGCCAGCTGGTCAGAAGCACAGGTCACAGCCTGGGGCTTGCAGTTGGCACCTGAAGTAGGAGCAGTATGGTGGGACTGAGCCCTCATCGTGTGGGATCTGATGCTGTCTCCAGGTATACAGTGTCAGAATCGAGTTACATTGTGGGACGCCCAGCTGGTATCTGCTGGAGAATTGTATGGGGAACCCTGCCCCCCCCACATCTGCTGTCAGAAGTGTTGTGACAGTGACAATGAAAGTAGGAAAACCCCTTAGGTTTTTCTTATCCCAAATAGTTATATTTAGGCATTAAATTTCAGGAAGTTTAATAGATAGAGAGTTTCATAGTATGTCATTATTTGCAAATAGCATTTAGTGATGTGTCTGATGTAGTGTCAAGTCCTCATCAATTCTGCTTCACAATCACTCTAGAATCTGTCCCACGGCTCTTATGTCAGCGATCTGGAAGAGATCTTCTAATTGGTTTTCTGATCTCTACTCTCTCCATCTTATGATCTTTTTTTATCTTGCTGGTATATTAATCTTCCTAAAACACAGTTCTGAATATGTCACTATAAGTTAAAAGATTTCAGCATGTCTCCTTTATCTACTGAATGAGTCTTAAAAGTCCATCCCCCTTAGCCTGGCCTTCCAGGTTGCTTAGCACGTGGGAGAAGCCTACCTCTCCTGATCTATTCTCCAAATATTAATACTTTCGTAGATCCTAAGTTCCAGGCAAACTGAGTTATCCCTGTATACCCTATACAGTACATTACTTCTATCCTGGTTGCCTTCTGACATAGTATGGTCGTAACTTGCAATTTCCTCAGACTTCACTAGCCTCAGGGTGAAGATGGAGCCATGTTAACATCAACACCCAAATTTCACTTGCTTATCAGATACAGAAACTACAGCTGTGGAGTAGCTTGAGGCCAGGAGTTCAAGACCATCCTGGGCAACATAGAAAACCCCCCCATCTCTACAAAAAATAAAAAAAAGTTAGGTGGGTGTGGTAGCACATGCCTCTAGTCCCTGCTACTCAGGAAGCTGAGGCAGGAAGATCGCTTGAGCCCAGGAGTTGGAGGCTGCAGTGAGCTGTGATTGTGCCACCACACTCCAGCCTAGTGACAGAGCTAGACCCCATCTTTAAAAAAAAAAAAAAAAAAAGTCCAAACCTCTACCGAGTCTCCTCTCAAATGTTTCTCAGAATTCCAGCAAGGTGTCCATATGTACTGAAGTGGTATCTGGTATCTGAACTGTCCAGGCATGCTGCCACTTTGCTTTGCTGACCATGGAGTCTCCTGTTGTTTCCCGGTTGTGCCACTGGGCTTCACTATGTCTTGCAGCTGTGCCATCTAAGTCCTCATGGTGCCCTCATGGGCAGTGTAAGAATAGCTCTTTCCCCTTTCTGGCACAATCTGTTGGTGTCATGTCACAGTAGTGTTGCCTGAGCTCCAAGGTGTTACAGAATATAGACAAATAAGTCCTCCATCATTTATTTATTTATTTATATTTTTGAGACAGAGTCTCACTCTGTTGCCCAGGCCAGAGTGCCATGGTGTCAGCCTAGCTCCCAGCAACCTCAAACTCCTGGGCTCAAGCGATCCTTCTGCCTCAGCCTCCCGAGTAGCTGGGACTATAGGCACGTGCTACCACGCCCGGCTAATTTTTTCTATATATTTTTTAGTTGTCCAGCTAATTTCTTTCTATTTTTAGTAGAGATGGGGTCTCGCTCTTGCTCAGGGTGGTCTCAAACTCCTAAACTCAAACGATCCACCTGCCTTGGCCTCCTAGAGTGCTAGGATTACAGACATGAGCCACCACGCCTGGCCACACTTTCCTTTTTTATTACCCACTGTAATCTTCAAATTCTGAAGAGCCCTTTTCACGTTTGCTTGCTTTTTCTTAAGTGCTGCTTTTCTGTCTGTGCTTCCTTCCTGACTGCTAGTTTCTTTATTCAGTTCTTGTGAATTTGCTTTTTACCTCTTTAGATCGCACTGCCAGTATTTGGTCACTTTCTCCTCTTTGTTTTCTAGAATGGTTTCCTGTCTACATTACAAGAATATCGTTGTCTATTAGACCAGAGTGCCTCTGTGTTTTCTAAATATTTCCTTTTTGGTGATGTTTGATAAAGAGGCACTTTTAGATATTTTATTTTATGGGCTGCTCTGCAAACTATTGTGGGGAATTGGAGTTATGGTGGGCTTTTAAGTGGTGCCAACACTACAGTGAAATGGAGGTAGCACCTAAGAGAAATGCGTTCTCAACAACTTCTTGGGAAATTTCTGCTGCTACCTACTCGAGCTAAAGGAAGCCTAAAGTAAGGATCCATGGACTACCCTGGAATATACAGGATATCATGTAGTCATTAAAAATGACCATGGAGATTTTTATTTATCAACATGGAAAGATGTTTATGTTCACATATTAATAAGTGAAAAGAGCAAGTTATATAGTATATATGTATACATATTTATAAATAATATATATTACATAATCTCATTTTTATTTAAAGCCTTCTATATCTCAGTACATATATATGCATAGATAAAACTAGAAGGATATACATTAAATTGATAAAAATATTAACAGTGGTTATCTTAGGATGTTGGGATTTGGAGAGATTTTTGGGGGAGTTAAATTTATGTTTTTTTTCTGTTTTATAAAGTACTAAAAGTGAGCATATATGGCTTTATAAAAACTATCAAATTAATTTCATTTTGATTTTTTTTGTAAAAAGCTTTTGATGAGATTAAGAAATTTCTCTTCTAAAGATTTCATTTCTTTCTTTTAAAAAATTATCGGATGCTCCTGAGATCAAATAAGTGAAAAAAAAAGAATAAAAGAAGAAGATAAAACATTTAAAAAAAATTATTGGCCGGGCGCAGTGGCTCACGCCTGTAATCCTAGCACTCTGGGAGGCTGAGGTGGGTGGATTGCTCGAGGTCAGGAGTTCGAAACCAGCCTGAGCAAGAGCAAGACCCTGTCTCTACTATAAATAGAAAGAAATTAATTGGCCAACTAATATATATAGAAAAAATTAGCCGAGCATGGTGGCGCATGCCTGTAGTCCCAGCTACTTGGGAGGCTGAAGCAGGAGGATTGCTTGAGCCCAGGAGTCTGAGGTTGCTGTGAGCTAGGCTGACACCACGGCACTCATTCTAGCTTGGACAACAAAGCGAGACTCTGTCTCAAAAGAAAAATAAAATAAAATAAATTATCTGAAAGTATCGTTTTCCTACCCTTTACTATTTATAACACATTAACAGATTTTAAGGTTAAAAAAAGTGGGCTGGGCACGGTGGTTCATGCCTCTAATCCTATCGCTCTGGGAAGCCAAGGTGGGTGGATTGCTCAAGGTCAGGAGTTTGAGACCAGCCTGAGCAAGAGCAAGACCCTGTCTCTACTATAAACAGAAAGAAATTAATTGGCCAACTAAAAAATATATATATATAAAAAAATTAGCCGGGCATGGTGGCACATGCCTGTAGTCCCAACTACTTGGGAGGCCGAGGCAGGAGGTTCGCTTGAGCCCAGGAGTTTGAGGTTGCTGTGAGCTAAGGTGATGCCATGGCACTCTAGCCTGGGCAACAGAGTGAGACTGTCTCCAAAAAAAAAAAAAAGTAAGTATTCTATAGGTTATATTGGTGCACACATAGAGACAATTGCAGTGAGTTTAAATACAGCCCTCATGATTCAGGTTGTGTGGTGGTGAAGGTCCTCCCCAGAGATAAGAGGCCTGGTGAGATGGGCAGACTTGGCCTGGAGGCAACACCTCTGCTGGGGACAACAGGAAGGACACAGAGCTGTCACAGAGAATAGCCCGAGGGAAGGCAGTGTGGCTGCCTCAGGTAGCATGGTTCCATCTGGGAAAATGGAGGTGTATGTTTCCTCTGGGGGCCCAGCCGGGCACTCAAGATAGGAGAAAAAGCTGTCCCAGAACTTTTTCTTAGGACAGAAGTGTGCTCCACTGTTCCCACATTGCCTTCTAAGACACAGTCAGTGGTGGTGGAGTTGTGGCAACTATGACGGTGGGGTGACTAGCTACCCTGATTTATCTGGGACTTTCCCTATTTAGTCCTGTGTCCCCAGAAACCCCTCTGTCCCAGGCAAACCAGGATGGTTGGTCTCGCTCTATGGTGGGCATATCAGCTGTGACCAGGAGCAGTACCTGGGTGGGGCAGCAAAAGCTGGTGGAGGCCATGGCAACTAAATGAGAGGAGGCAGCGGTTGCCAAGGTGACGGTGGTGCGGTTGACTAGAAAAGATGCCAGATATGGTGGTGCCTTTGGTGGCAGAGACCTGGGCTCCAAGTCAAGAGCCCAGCCAACAGCTCTAGCAAGAAGGGCTTTCCAGTTTTCCCACTGCCTTTGTAGCCAGGACATCCAAGGCATTGGGATGGAGGTGAGGGGCTGGCAGTGGAACCTCATTCACAGAGACCACACAGCTTTTGCCACCCAAAATGAGAGTTAAGTGTTGGTAAAAGAAAGGTGCTTATTCAAGTGCTAGCAGCCTGAGGAGAAGGCAGACTATTGTCTCAAAGACTGTCTCGTCTCCTCTGCTTTCTAAGCAATTTATAAAGGGAAGGGATAAAGGGAGTTGGTGGCAGAAAGCAAGCTTTGTGCAAGTCATCATGACTTGCTCTGTATTTGAGCCACATGCATATAATAAAAAAAAAAAAAAGAAAGAAAAAGAAAAAGAAAAAAAAATGACTTGCTCTGTGGTTATCAGCAAATAATAGGTCTTCTGGTGCAGTAGTCCCCGACCTTTTTGGCGCCAGGGACTGGTTTCATGGAAGACAATTTTTCCACTGAGGGGGAAGGGGGATGGGAGGTAGGGGGGTCAGAGGTCAGGGGTCGTGGGGTCGGGTGTGGTGGTGCAGAGCTCAGGAGGTGATGCTTGGCTGTTTCCTAACAGGCCAAGGAGGGGAACAGGCCACACCGGGCCGGGAGGCGTGGGTGTGGTTGGGAACCACAGTCAGGTGGATCTTGTTATCAGCAGTCTGCTGTTGGCCTATTCTGGACTCAAGGTTGTTTTCTAATCTTGTGCCAGGCAGCTGTGTAAGCAGGCAGTGGGTTAATTCTAAACTTTTAGAACAGAACAATCCAAAAGCACACTGGAAGCAAAATGGCTTCTCTTTAGAGAGCCTACTGTCATAGTCTGAATGGCCCCTGGGGTGCGCTTAGGCTGTCACTGTGTTTGTGTACCCCCATCCCTTCACTCGTCTTTCCCCACCCTTGGGACCGAGAAGCATTGGCTAGTCCATTCCAGACTCTGCCTGGCTTCATAGGGCTTTTGAGGGCTGGAGCCGCCATTAACCTCTGCACACAACATTCCTTATCTTTCTTCTTCACATTTTTCTGTGTATAAAAGATCCTCAGGCTGGGCGCGGTGGCTCACGCCTGTAATCTTAGCACTCTGGTGAGGCTGAAGCGGGTGGGTCACTCAAGGTCAGGAGTTCGAGACCAGCCTG
>VSMD01084153.1:0-21271 GCA_008750895.1 Mirza zaza | reverse complement strand
CGTTCTCATCCAGCACGAACACCTGCAGCGTCACGTTGCTGCCCAGAGGCGGCACGCCCGCGTCGCGCGCGCTCACCTGGAACCGCAGCAGCTCCAGCTCCTCGTGGTCCAGCGGCTGCAGCGCGTACACCTTGCCGCTCTCCGCGTGCACCGACACGTAGCTCGACAGCGCGCGCTCGCCCACCCGCCGCTCCACCAGCGAGTACGACACCCGCGCGTTCTCCTGCGCGTCCGCGTCCCGCGCCGACACCGTGAAGATGTGGCAGCCGGGCGGGTTGTTCTCCTTCACGAACACCGTGTACTCGGGCTGCGCGAAGGCCGGCGCGTTGTCGTTCACGTCGGCCACCTCCACGGACACGCTGGCGGTGGCCCACAGCGAGGGCGAGCCCCCGTCCCGCGCGGTCACCACCAGCTCATAGGCGGACACGCTCTCACGGTCCAGGGCACCGTCTAGCACCAGCGAATAGTAATTCTTGAAGGTGGACACCAGCTTGAAGGGAACTTGGGGAGTCAGGGAGCAGGTCACCCGAGCGTTGGCTCCAAAATCTAGGTCGACAACGCTAATCAGTGTGATGACGGTGCCTGGCTGGGCGTTCTCTGAGATAGGGAGGGACAGTGAAGTGACAGTCAGCTGTGGAGCATTGTCATTAGCGTCCACAACTTCCACAAGAACTGTACTGTGACCAGCCAGTGGCTGGAAGCCTTTATCAATAGCCTCTACTCGAATTTTGTGGGCTTTACTTTCTTCAAAATCAATTAGTCCTATCACGGTAATTTCCCCACTTATGGGGTCTATGTGGAACTTGGATTTTATATCTGGAGAAACATCACTAGAGAATGAATAAATAATGTCCCCATTCAAACCTTCGTCTAAATCTGAGGCATTGAGTTTAATTACCAACGTTCCATTAGGGACATTTTCTGGCAACTTCACTTTGTAGAGGGTCCTGTCAAAGACTGGGGCATTGTCATTGGCATCCAGTACCGTGATGAGTAACTGAACGGTGCCAGTCAGTTCGGGTTTGCCCCCATCGGTGGCCGTGAGCAATAAATGAAGCTCCGGAGCCTCTTCCCTGTCTAAATGCTTCCGTAATACAAGCCCAAGAGGCTTTACCTGCTCATCCTTGGTTGGTACATCCAGGGAGAAATACTCGTTGGGGCTCAGTCTGTAGGTGAGCAGGGCGTTCTCCGCGATATCTGCGTCCGAGGCGCCCTCTAGTGGGAACCGAGAGTCGAGCAGCCTGGATTCCGCGATGAGGAGATTCTTTTGTGTCGCGGGGAACACAGGCGGGTTGTCGTTAATGTCCTTCACCTCCACCTCCACGTGGAACACCTGCAGCGGCCTGTCCACGATCACCTCCAGGTGGATGCTGCACTCCGCGCTCCGCCCGCACAGCCCCTCCCGGTCGATCCGGGAATTCACAAACAAAATGCCATTCTGCAGATTCACCTCCAGAAGGTCCCCGCGGTCCTTGGACGCCACCCGGAACAGGCGCGGCACCAGCTCCGCCAGCTCCAGCCCCAGGTCCTGCGCGATGCGGCCCACGAAGGTGCCGTGCTTGGCCTCCTCGGGGACGGAGTAGTGGAGCTGGCCGCTCCCCGCCTCCCAGGCTGCTAGAATTATAATAAACTGCAATAGATGCCGGCTCCCTCTGTCACATCCACTGGGGCACACCATTTCAATGTATTGGCGGTTTTCTCCAGTCAGCGAAGCTTGCCTCCAAATTTATAGCAATCTTTTCATCCCTTCGTTTCAATCCTGGCCATTGTTGAGCATTGGAAGACGGGAAAGAGAGTGAAGCGTCTTTCCAGTGGAAAACAAGTGACTTCGTTTTGTTGACTACGGAAGAATTTGTGGTAAAGAGCGACATCATGTGGCCCACATAGTAAGTACGAATTACAAAAATTATATTAACAAGATGCAAAGTTTTATTTCAAGCGCTGAATTTTTTCTTCATTGTTGTTAAAGTGTAGGACATTTCTCTCGCTTGTTGTCGGCATTCTTAGGTCATTAGAGGCTTTTGAATATTTAGTGTGACCATACCTGTGGCTTCCTCATGCCTTGGAAAAACTTTTTTCCCCACACACTTTTAAATAAATATAGAAAGCTAACTGACAAAACAAATCATTTAAACAACACTAAGCTCAAATTCCTTTGCTCTAGAGTTCAGGAATCTTCATATTCTTAGATCGGTATCTATGTTAAAATTCCTGCTTCACTTGACCAGCAAAAAAGCAAGAAAAAAAAGGAAAAGAAAACTCCTGAACTCTCTAGGGATCCAGGATCTCAAGACTCTACTAATAGAAGAGAATCTTCTCTCTTAATAGAGAGTCTTCTATTAGTAGAGACTACTAATAGAATTGTGTGTGTGTATGTGTGTGTGTTGTAAAGAGGCAGGAAATATTAGCAACTATTCAGATATTTTTCTCAAGAAAACAAAATAATAGAAGGGTTTGTATTAAGTGAACTTCTTAAGGATGAAATATTCTTAATATTTCTCTTCATCAGAATTTATATATTCTGTTTCAGGGCTTCATGATTCCTTATGTGGTTGCCCTTTCTATCCTTTCTAAGTTTCGTGTTTATGAATACATACCTGTTTTTATAGTCTCCAATATGATTAACATTATTTCTTTTATAATATAAGTTTATTTCATTAGATAGCTTTTAGTGTTCCCCCATAATATTACATAGAGCAGTCCCTTAATCAAGTCATGAGGTATTTTATCCTTTTCGGATATCTTTTACAGAGCTAGTTTTCTTGAACTTTTCACTCCAATGTTCCCAACTCCAAGTAAAATAATTACATATGTAGTATAATGCTTTCCTAAATAAGTTTTTATAATTGCTGTTCTCCTTTAGTATTATAATAGCTTCTTATTATGTCAACTTGTTTATCCCAACATCACTCATCATGCACTTAACACTTATAGTCATCTTTCTGAAACACTTTTTATTCCTATTGCCTCACATTTTTTGATAGCTTTCAAATGACTTTTGAGAAGTGTCAAAGTGTCCTAGACTACAACTCAAAGATACCCAAGAAATTTTTCTCATATTATTTTTCTAGCCTTATCTCATACTTTCTCCTATGGGGATTGCATTTTGTTACCAACATGGACCATTCCTTGTTTCTAGGTACATTTGGGATTTTCTGTATACTCATTTATTTAAGTTACTCTCCTCTCGAAAATACCTATTATTCTCCATATTCTCCCAGGGGAAATTTCTTTACTTTAAAACCACTAAAAACATCATGACTCTTGATGGACTCATTCAATGAGGGAAAGAAGGCAGAGATTTTTCTTTAATTCTCATCACACTGTGATTTATCTTTCTTCTACCTCTTATATTAATAATACTCTGCCTTCTATTGTGGTCATATTTATGTCAGACACATATCTTTATTTTTCTATGAAATTCTCGAAACCAGGGATTGGGTGTTCTTGGTTTGATAATTCATGACAGTCATAGTGTGATATTCTTGGATACTGTCCTAGAAGCTTTTTAGTTAATTATTTTTTATTATTATAAAGGGTATAATAACCAAAACAGCATAGTACTGGCACAAGAACAGACACACAGACTAATAGATCAGAACAGACAACCCAGATATAAAACCATCCTCATCCTCATGCCATCTGATCTTTGACAAAGCAGACAAAAACATACACTGGGGAAAAGAATCCAAATTCAATAAATGGTGCTGGGAAAACTGGATAACCACATGTAGAAGACTGAAATGGAACATACACCTCTCATTGCTCACAAAAATTAACTCATGATAGATAACAGACTTAAACCTAAGGCATGAAACCATAAGAATTCTGGAAGGGAACATTGCAAAAACTCTTATAGACATTGGCCTAGGCAAACAATTTGTGAAGATGACCCCAAAAGCAATCACAGCATCAACAAAAATAAATAAATAAATGGGACCTGATCAAATTAAAAAGCTTCTCCACAGCCAAAGAACTATCATTATAGGAAATGGACAACCTACATAGAGAAAATATTTGCATGCTATACATCTGATAAAGGGCTGATAACTAGAATCTATACAGAACTCAGGAAAATCAGCAAGAAAAAATCAACCAACCCCATTAAAAAGTGGGCAAAGGACATGAACAGAAACTTTTCAAAAGAAGATAGACTAATGGCCAACAAACATGAAAAAATGCTTAACATCTCTAATAATCAGGGAAATGCAATTCAAAACCACAATGAACTATCACTTACCACTTCAAATCCTAGAGGAATTTCTATCCATTGTGCTTTGCTGCTTTTGATCATTCAGCTGTTTGTTGTTGTTGTTGTTTTGGCTTTTTTTGAGACAGAGTCTCAATCTGTTCTCCAGGCTAGAGTGCAACTCAAACTCCTGGGCTCAAGCAATCCTCCTGCCTCAGCTTTCCAAGTAGCTGGGACTACAAGCACATCCCACCACACACTGCTAATTTTTATATTTTTTTGTAGAGACGGGGTCTTGCTCTTGCTCAAGCTGGTCTCAAACTCTTGGCCTCCTGGCCTCTTCAGCTGTTCTTAAATGAGTTCATCCTTTTCTCCCAACCTCAACTTCATCCTAGATCCTGTCCTTTAAGTTTTTTCATCTGCTTCCAAGATTCAAATAAGACTTGTATTGAGGTATTCCCAAACCACTATCTTCACCCTCCCTTTCTATGTTTCTAATTGTCACTTTCATCCATACACGGTGATTCTTAGAAAACAATTTGTTTAATATGAAAGTATGACTAATTATTAACAAACTTCAAATTCAAATCCTTAAAAGCCACATTTTTTATGGCGTGAACATGCCCCATATCACCTATATTACTTTTTAAATTACTCCCCCTTCTTTACCTTCCTTATTCAAAGTCCACCTACATACAGTCCATCTGTCTTTCATATACCACTAAATTTATCTTCATAGGTATAGCTTTCATTGAATTTTATTAAACCTAGAAATTCCAGGACACTAAAATCACTTTCTAGGTGACCTAAGATGTGATCACAAGCTAAATTTTCCAGGGTTATTTGCAATTACTCTCTCATATGAATCTTATTTTGCTGACAAAATAGACAACTTACTCTGCCTCTTTCCCAATACACCCTTTATTTGAGCTGGAGTTTTTAATTACCTCTATCTTTACCTGCAAAAATGTTAACCCTCACAACAAAGGCAAGCCCAAATATCACCTTCACCATTAATTTATCTTTAATATCATCAATTGGAGGCAATTAAACCTCTCCCTGAAATTATTCACCAATAAGACTTTTCAAATGATTTATGTCCATCCCTAGCTTCCTCCAATATTCTGACATAAATTAATAAGCCTCATAGATAATTGTAACACAAAGCTCTTTGTTCCATGAGAAGTCCTTTCTTGAAATATAATAATTAACCTGGATCTGTTTAGTAGTCCTTATCACTGACTTTCTATTGCAGCTATTTTGGGCAAACAAAGAGGTCTTTGCTAACCCATAATAACCCCAAAACAAGAGGTTTCTGCAAAGGATGATAAGCCTTCACAAAAGAGATATTCATCTGCAGTATTTTTGATGAAGGTTTTCTGTAGTGGCCACGGTTTTTCATATACTTTTACCTAAGTAAAGTGTATTTTTGACACTAAATTTCTACTGTTAAAATGAGTTAAATTTAAGTATTATGTCTGTCTTTCAATTATAATTCTTAGCAATTCCCAGAAGTTTGAGAATGTGATCCAATTAATTGGGACAGTTATAATAATTTTTATTGGTTCTAGGTAGAAGACTATAAAATATTACTGAAGTCCTTTAATGAAAATAAACATGGAAAAAGAAAATATGGGCCTTCTGAGAAACAGCTTAAATATGTCTTCATTTTATTTATTCAAATAATTTATTCTAGTCAAAAAGGAAGATTATGTGGAGTAAAAATGATTAGTCAATCTCTATAAACAAACAGCTACTTCCATAAGCAAAGAAAAATTTTATACTGATGGTAAAAGCCAGAGTTTATATTTCAAAATGAACTTGACTTTTAAAAGATTTGACAGTTGTTGGCCGGCCGGGTAGCTCATGCCTGTAATCCTAGCACTCTGAGAGGCCTAGGTGGGCGGATCGGTCAGGAGTTTGAAACCAGCCTGAGCAAGAGCGAGACCCGTCTCTACTAAAAATAGAAAGAAATTAATTGGCCAACTAAAAATATGTATACAAAAAATTAGCCAGGCATGGTGGCACATGCCTGTAGTCCCAGCTACTCGGTAGGATCGCTTGAGCCCAGGAGTTTGAGGTTGCTGTGAGCTAAGCTGATGCCATGGCACTCACTCTAGCCTAGGCAACAAAGTGAGACTCTGTCTCAAAAAAAAAAAAAAAAAAAAAAATTTCACAGTTGTTAAGTACATATTTACACAGTAGCAACAGCTATTTCTCAATTTTTAGGATTTACTCCAAGTAACTCAAAGTATCAGGAATATCTAAATAGTATAATAGAAAAGAATCTAGAAAATTAAATGCATGTGAGAATAAAAGAAAAAGGCAAAGCAATAGAAATAGACAGTTAACGTTTTATCATATGAAGTGTGGAATATTTATTACCTGGTAAATGCACACTTTCCCCCCAAAAGAGTGGAAAATGGTTCTCATTTGAGATGGAGAGGATATTTGTCTATGGTGGACTCAAATGTACAGTTCTGTAATAAACAACTCTTTGTAAACAACAAACTTAAGAGGGGACATTGTATTGTGTGTGTGTGTATACACACACGTATATATTTTATTTTTTTACATATATATCCTATATATGTGTGTGTATATATATATATATTTTTTTTTTTTTAATCTGAAAATGGTGGTGCATGCCACCAGAGTAATACCAGTACTCTGGGAGGCCCAGGTGGGAGGATCCCTTGAGGCCAGAAGTTCAAGACCAGACTGGGCAACACAATGTTTTCATCTCTACAAAAATATTTAAAAATTAGTTAGGTGTGTTGGTACATGACTGTACTCCTAGCTACTTAGGAAGCTAAGGCAGGAGGATCACTTGAGCCCAGTTCAAGAGTGCAATAAGGTATGATCTTGCCACTGCACTCTAGCCTGTGTGACAAAGCAAGACCTCATCTCTATAGAGAAAGAAAGAAAGAAAGAAAGAAAGAAAGAAAGAAAGAAAGAAAGAAAGAAAGAAAGAAAGAAAGAAAGAAAGAAAGAAAAGAAAGAAAAGAAAAGAAAGGAAAAGAAGTCTGAAATTAAAAGCAATAAACGGTAAAATTTTCTGACCCAGCCCTTCCTTCAGCAGTACATATACTAAAATTGGAATGAGACAGAGAAGATTAAATTGGTTCCTGCACAAGGATGACACACAAATTCGTGAAGCATTCCATATTTTAAAATAAAATAAGTTTTCCTAACCAAAATATGTTAAGATTTTCTCAACTAGAGGAACTCACAATTATGTCTCATCAATACAATAATTGTATAAATTGAAAAATATGTAAATTTCAGGAAAATTAAATCATTGTTGCACTGTTAAGGTAAGGGGAAAATAGACTATGACATATCCACACAATGGAACACCACAGATCTAGATAAAAGAATAAGAAATCTGCTTCGGTAATGTTAAGTCATGATGCCCAAGATATATTATTAGTTGAAAAAAGATTAAAAGCCATACTAATATGTTTTGAAAAGGGGTAGGAAAGTTTGTTTGTACATTAAGAAAATATTTCTAGAAAGATATCCAAGAAATAAGAATATTCAAAGTATTCACAAAGATATATTAAGTGGCTTTGCAAAGGAAGTGGAAGAGAAATTTTAACTACATTCTTTTATACTTCTAGAATATTAAACTATGCAAATATATTTCCTATTAAAAATCAATAAAATGAAGTGATTAACACTAAAATGTTAAATTATAATTATCAAATTAATCATGAGTATGTAAAGTCAACTATCTGGGAAAAATTAAAATAAATCATTTACTGCATAAATATGACTGAAAAAATAAACTACTGTAGTAAAAAATTAAAATAATTGAAATTCAATGGAAACTAAAGGCAAAATTGAAGGGGTGATACTAAAACCATAAAATGAGACTTTTAGAATGACTCCACAATATATGTCTTATGATTATTTTCCTACATTTTCTAGATTTTCAAAATTAAAGTGCTTATTTACAAATATAATTTTGAAAATACTCAATATCATAGAAAGCAGATGAATTGATTACCCCATCAGTAGAAACCTCATATAGAAGAAAAGTTACTGAAAGATTTAGTACAAAGAGATTACCACCAACAAAATGGATTTTAAACATAACTGTAATTTTAACAACATGAATTAGTACTAGTAAACAACAACTAAGAAGCTGCTACAATAATTATGTATTAAACTATAATTTTAAAAAGCAAAAGAAATTGAAGAAAACATGTCACGTTAATATTAAAGGATTAGGAGGAAATATTTGTGTCAATAAAACTTATGAGACTTACAGTGTCTGTGGAGGTGGGACCCTGAGGAAGGCTGGGGCTGAAAGCCATGAGGTCGGCCTTGGGCGGGCCCTCCCCAGAGCACACCCTCTGCCGCCTCTGCTGCGAGTGTGACCAGCTCCCCACCGCGCTGGAGCACACCAGCCTGGGCTTGCCCGGCCCGCACGCGCCCTCGCTGGGCGGCGCCGAGCACCGCAGCGCCGTGTACAGCAGCAGCGTGAGCACCAGCAGGCTGGACACCGCGCAGATGGCGACGATCAGGTACACGTTGACATCCACCAGCGCCGTCTCCTGGCTTGCAGCGCCCACCAACGCCCGAGACGAGGCCTTTGGCGCCTGCCCGCTCTCCACCAGCGACACCAGCACGGTGGCCGTGGCGGTCAGCGCGGGCTCCCCGTGGTCCTTCACCAGCACCAAAAGGCGCTGGCGAGGCGCGTCGGCCTCGTCCAGGGCGCGCGTCGTGCTGATCTCGCCATTGTACAGCCCCACGCGGAACGGGCTGCGCGCACCGCCAGCCACCGGTTGCAGCTCATACGACAGCCACGCGTTGTAGCCAGAGTCCGCGTCCACCGCGCGCACCTTCGCCACCACGTGGCCCGCGCCCACCGACCGCGACACCACCTCAGTCACTAGGCCAACGCCACTGCCACCCCGAGGCGCCAGCAGCGCTGGCGCGTTGTCGTTCTCATCCAGCACGAACACCTGCAGCGTCACGTTGCTGCCCAGAGGCGGCACGCCCGCGTCGCGCGCGCTCACCTGGAACCGCAGCAGCTCCAGCTCCTCGTGGTCCAGCGGCTGCAGCGCGTACACCTTGCCGCTCTCCGCGTGCACCGACACGTAGCTCGACAGCGCGCGCTCGCCCACCCGCCGCTCCACCAGCGAGTACGACACCCGCGCGTTCTCCTGCGCGTCCGCGTCCCGCGCCGACACCGTGAAGATGTGGCAGCCGGGCGGGTTGTTCTCCTTCACGAACACCGTGTACTCGGGCTGCGCGAAGGCCGGCGCGTTGTCGTTCACGTCGGCCACCTCCACGGACACGCTGGCGGTGGCCCACAGCGAGGGCGAGCCCCCGTCCCGCGCGGTCACCACCAGCTCATAGGCGGATATGCTCTCTCGGTCCAGGGTACCGTCTAGCACCAGCGAATAGTAATTCTTGAAGGTGGACACCAGCTTGAAGGGCACGTGGGCCGTTAGGGAGCAGGTCACCTGCCCGTTGGCACCAGAGTCAAGGTCAGACACGCTGACCAGGGCGATGACGGTGCTTGTTGGAGCATCCTCTTTGACTGGCAGAAAAAGGGAGGTTATGGCCATCTCTGGGATATTGTCATTCACATCCAGGAGTTTCACTATTACTTTGCAGTGCCCGGTTAATGGGAATGTACTTCTATCCACTGCATCAATATTAATTTCATATAAGTTACAGTCTTCGTAATCCAGTTCTCCTTTAACTTTTATTTCACCGCTATTAGAATTGATTGTAAATTTGGATTTGACATCGTCAGAAACAAGATTACTAAAGAAATACACTATTTCCTTATTAATGCCCTCATCTGCATCTGAGGCGTTCAGTTTAATAACTAATGTCCCACTCGGTGTATTTTCCAACAGTCTCACATTATAAATGGATTTATCAAATTCCGGGGCGTTATCATTCGCATCCAATACATTGATCAACAACTGAACTGTACCTGTTAGTTCCGGTTTTCCTCCATCAACTGCAATCAGCAATAGACGATGTTCTTCGGTTTCTTCCCTATCTAAGGATTTCTTCAAAACTAGCTCTAAAAATTTCGTCTTTTCTTCATTTGTTTTAACATCCAAGTCAAAATATTCGTTAGGATTTAATTTATATCTTAATTCTGCATTTGCTTCGATATCCAAGTCAGATGCGCCCTCTACAGGGAACCGCGAATCTGGCATTCTTGACTCTAAAATGAATAATTTTTGTTCTTCTCGGGAGAACCTGGGAGGATTGTCGTTAATGTCCTCCACCTCCACCTCCACGTGGAACACCTGCAGCGGCCTGTCCACGATCACCTCCAGGTGGATGCTGCACTCCGCGCTCCGCCCGCACAGCCCCTCCCGGTCGATCCGGGAATTCACAAACAAAATGCCATTCTGCAGATTCACCTCCAGAAGGTCCCCGCGGTCCTTGGACGCCACCCGGAACAGGCGCGGCACCAGCTCCGCCAGCTCCAGCCCCAGGTCCTGCGCGATGCGGCCCACGAAGGTGCCGTGCTTGGCCTCCTCGGGGACGGAGTAGTGGAGCTGGCCGCTCCCCGTTCCCCAGGCTGCCAGGAGAAGCCAGAGCAGCAGGCGCCGGGACTGGGGACTTCCTCTCTGGGAATATACCATCGCAATCTCCAATTTTCAGATCTCTATTGCATCACCACACGTTTTTTGGAAACTTAATTCCCAATTTACTATATATTTTTTTTTATTTGCTCACCTTTTTGAGCTTCTTAGCAGAGCCCAAAATGGAAGGTCCTTTTCCTTTCTGTCTAAGGAAAATGTACTCAAGTGTTTTCCCTGATGTTGCCGAGGGGGAAACAACCTTGCGGTGTCCAGCGACATCATGTGGATGAAAGAGTAAGTATTTTATTTCGTTTTGCTTTATTTACCTATATTTCTCAAATATTTCTCAAATATTTCCGAATTTCAGTGACATGATTTCTATGACTCTTTATACCCCTTATATCTAATCAAAATATATCATTAAAGTCTAAATAAAAATGCATCAATATAAGCATATCATTAAATATTACAAAAACAACACACCTGGATTCATGAAACCCCAATCTTTACTAGAGTAATTTGTATTGGCTTATTTTATATATGGAGAGGATTATATATTTTCAAAGCAGATAAAAATAATTTTTAAAAATTAAGGTTTTGAATTCTTTCTCTACTTAAATATATCTTATTAAATTTCTTGAATTTTTCAATATCATTTTAATGGAATGTTTGGGTATTATTTCCATGTTACTCACAAAACAAATTTTTATTCTAAGTTCAATGTTTAATACTGATATTGTGTTGATATTGTTTTCAACATAACTAAAACTATTTTGATAACATTCTTGCCTGCGTTTCTTTTTGGAAAACTAATTTCTAAATTGATGAAAACATATTTCTCTAATGTCTCTATAACACCAATCTGCTTTCTGTGTTGAGTCAAAACTAATACGGAGATTTCAATTTTCTAGAAGTCAAAAGCATAATAGAACAACTTTGGTAAGTTTTTGACACTATTTTCAAATTAGAAGCATCTAGGTAGCATTTCTTCAAGTTGTTATTACTGATAAAACAGTTATTACAAATTTTGAAATCACATATCCTTGTGCAGCAAGTCAAATGCTAATGTCTGTAAGATGTACTATTCCACAAAATGTTTAAGTTCCAGTAAAAGTAATCATGTTTAAAAGAATATTACTTTGTTAACAGGGCTACTTCTATATTAGTTTCATTACTTTTCAATTCTCCAGCTGTTTACTATATGGTATTATTTGGACTTAATAAACACAGCAAAACTCAATAAATATGGTCAAAAGAAAATGTCACCAACTTTTTAATTGAAGAAATAGTTAGCATTCTGCTTGTGTATATAGTCTGTAGGATTCCTTATATTATTACAAAATCCTCCTTTCCTGTAAAGACAAGAGGGACCAAGTGATCAATAATTCTATTACTAGATACTTTTACACTTAAAATATAGCTTGAAAAGAAATAATAAATTACCAGAAAATGCAAAGTCAGTTGAGATTCACTTGATTTCTAGTATTCAAACTTGTAATGCAAAGAAATATGATATTGTCATATAATTGTTTCTGACATAGTCTTTAAAGGTGTATTTCCCTTTTCCTTTATGTTTTGTAAGAATCTTATTATCTCTGCTATCATGACTTCCCCTTAATGTTCAGATCATTTAAACATTAATCAGTTTCAAGACTACTTGCCTGATAGTTATTCATAGTAATAATTTTTAAAATAATTTAGTACACAATAGTAAAAAAATCAAGAAATTGATAACAAATGTTTTGAAAATAACATCAACCAATGTTTCCTACTTTCTATTATAAACAGTGAATGATGTGAAAGTACAAAGTTATGCCATTATTTATGACAGAATGTCATACAAAACACATAAAGATATCCTTTGAAAGAAGTAAATATTAAGTATTTGAAAGCCAAGTTAACAATGTGGTATTAACAATGTGTGCATTGTAATTTACAGAGTGAAATATAACTTTTTTTGGAGACAAGGTCTCACTCTGCTGCCCAGGCTAGAGTATAGTGGTATGATAATAGCTCACTGCAACCTCAAGCTCCTGGGCTGAAGTCACCTTCCTGCCTCAGCCTCCTGAGTAGCTGGGACTTCAGATGTATGCCACCATACTCGGATAATTTTATATCTTTTAGAGATGGGGCTCTCACTCAGGGTGGTCATGAACTGTATAAAGAATTTACATAGCTATGTCACTTGACCCTTAAAAAATTCTGTATGAAAATTAATTTATCCTATGAAAGCAGACCATGTACATATGGTATACATCTTAGCATTGCTTGCATTAATATTAATATAATGGTTCAGAGGAGAAGACATAACTGCCCTATAAAGGATTGTGCTAAAATGTCCATATTATATATCCTCTTTGAATAGAAAATATGAGAATAATTCTAAAGTACCCCTAAGAGAATAAAAATTAAATTAATTATTATTTTTTCATACAACTATAATGCTTTCCTTAGTGTCAAAGGAGCTCACTTAATGGAAAGGGACAACAGAGCTAAAATCAAGGCATATGACTCCAAGCAAATTTTTTATGCCTCTAAGCTACAGACTAATTGATTATTAAACTAAGAGAAATAATGATCTCTTAGGTTACATCCAGTTTTTAAATTGAAGATCAAGTAAGTGGAAACTTGGTGGACGGAAAGTTTCTTATAACACTAGCCAGAACTCAAGTTAGAAATATATTTTTAAAAAGAAAAATAAAATTCTAAAACTGAAAAATGTCACAATTGAAGTTAAGAATTCAATTGATGATTTTGATAGTGGACTGGAGTAACAAGAGAAAATAACTAAAGTAAAAAATGGGTCAGAATAAAATATAGCTCATGTAACAAAGAGAAAAAGTTATTTAAAAATTTAAATGGGATATAAAAGACAAAAGTGATATGGTAAAAGGGTTTAACATACATGTACTTATAGTCACAGAAGAAGAAGAGAGAAAATATTATATGAAATAGAAACAATATTTGAATATATACTGCTACGTCTTTTCTTAAACAGATAAAATATATCAACCCACAAATACAAAAAACTTTAAAAACTGCAAACAAGATAAAAACAAAGTAAACTAAAACTGGGACTGTAATACTAAATCTGTTGAAAATAAAAACAAAAAAGTATAAAAAGAGCTAAAGAGAAAAAACAATACACTAACTGAACAATAAGCTTGACAGCCATCTTCTCTTTTTTTTTCTTCTTCTTTTTTTTTTTTTTTTTTTTTTTTGAGACAGAATATCGCTTTGTTGCCCAGGCTAGAGTGAGTGCCATGGCATCAGCCTAGCTCATAGCAACCTCAAACTCCTGGGCTCAAGCGATACCTCCTGCCTCAGGCTCCCAGGTAGCTAGGGCTACAGGCATGTGCCACCATGCCCAGCTAATTTTTTCTATATATATTAGTTGGCCAATTGATTTCTTTCTATTTATAATAGAGACGGGTCTCACTCTTGCTCAGGTTGGTTTCGAACTCCTGACCTCGAGCAATCCACCTGCCTCAGCCTTCCAAAGAGCTAGGATTACAGGAGTGAGCCACCGCGCCCAGCGACAGCCATTTTCTTAAAGAAAACAATGGGCTGGGTGCAGTGGCTCATGCCTGTAATCCTAGCTCTTTGGGAGGCTGAGCTGGAAGGATCGCTGGAGGTCAGGAGTTGGAGACCAGCCTGAGTAAAAGCGAGACTTGTCTCTACTATAAATAGAAAGAAATTAATTGGCCAACTAAAAATATATAGAAAAAATTAGCTGGGCATGGTGGCGCATGCCTGTAGTCCCAGCTACTTGGTAGGCTGAAGCAGAAGGATCGCTTGAGTCCAGGATTTTGAGGTTGCTGTGAGCCACGGAACTCTAGCCAGGGCAACAGAGCGAGACTCTGTCGAAAGAAAGAAAAAGAAGAGAAAAGAAAGAAAGAGAAGAGAAAGATCTCAAAAAACAACCTAAACTTTAAGAAACAAGAAAAAGAAGGATAAATTAGGCCCAAAGCAGAAGGAAGAAAATGGTAAAGATTAGAGCAAAAATAAAGAAAGAATATAAAAATAATAAGAAAAATCAACAAAACACAGTTGATTTTTTTCAAAAGATCAACCAAATTGACAAACCCTTAGCTACACTAAGAAAAAAAAGAGGCTCAAACTCAGAAATGGAAGCAGAGGCATTACAACTGATGCCACCGTTACAAGATTATAAGAGATTATTATAAACAATTATATATCAATCAAGATAACCTAGAAGAAATGAATAAGTTCCTACCAAGGAAAACATACAACCTACCAAGACCTGTATCATGAAGAAATGGAAAATCTGAATAAACCTGTGACTAGTAAGGAGATTGAATCAGTAATCAAAACCTCCTAACACAAAAAAGCCCCAAGACCACATGTCTTCACTAGAGAATACTATCAAACACTTACAGAAGACTCAATGTCTATCTTGCTTAAATTCTTCCAAAAACATTAAAGAAAAGGGAACACTTCAAAACTCATTTTATGAGTACAACAAAAAATGGGGAAAAAATGAATTTTGATCCCTACTTTGCAACAATCATGAATAATATATCCCAAATGGATTGTAGATATAATGTAAACAATGGAACAAACATAACACAGGAAATTATCTACATGACAGAGAATCAAGAAGCAAAAATTGATAAATTGAACTTAATTAAAATGAAGAATTTCTATTCATAAAACACACAGAGGAATCAAAAACCAGCCATGAGGAAGATAAATATCAAGAAATGGTCAAATTTCAGCAGGAACACACACACACACACACACACACACACACACAAAATGGGTTATGTCCGGAAGATAAGACTTTAAGTAATAAGAAAAACATAAGGTGAAGTAATAAAGTTCCATAGAAACAAGAAAAAAAAGAGAAAAGATAAATACAACAGAATAGAAAAACAAGCAGATTTGAATAGCTATTGCATAAGATATAAAAATAGCCAAGAATTATACAGAAAGGTCCTCAACCTCATTTAAACATGAAATGAATTCAAGATGAGAATACAAAACTCACCCAGTAAAATGGCTGACATGAAAATATCTGACAAATGTGGAGATGATGTGAAGCAGCAGTAACTCTGTATACACTCCTAGGAATGTAAACAGGTAAAAACATCTAGGAAAATTGGTTGGCATTATCTACCAAAGGCAAAGATATAAACATATTTTGTAATCCACTACCCCAACTCCTAGGAAAATACTTAGCAGAAATCTGTGTACATAGGCATCGAAAGAAATGTGTATTTAAAACAGAATTATTTGAACTAGACATTAAGAGATACAATGCAAAATCCTCAAAGGTAGAATAAATAATGCATGGTATATTTGTGAAATAGCACTAAAAACAGATAAGTGAGCTGCAGCCACATGTGGCAGTATGTATGACTTCATAAACCATGAGTGATAAATATAAAGGACACACAAACAAATGCACAAATAACACATTTTGTGCAATTCCAATTAGATAAAGTTCCCCAGACACCCTACAAACAACCGCAGTTAATAAACGTCAAATGTGTGGCTACATTTGGAACAAAATAGGGAAGTGATTGGGCAGGTGCATGAGAGAGGTTTCAGAGATGAAGATAACAGAGTTGTTCACATTCAGACATTGATTGAGCTATATTATTTCTGTGCGCGTTTGTGCATGTCTTATAGGTTGACATAAAAAATCATTTCCTAAAAAGTTGATTATCACAGAAAATAAATAAGGTAAAAATATCAGACACAAAATTTACTAGAAACCGCAGTAATATGTATGAATATGTATTGAATAATGAAAAACAAAAAGAAGGCAATATATATTGTCTTGATGTCCTATAATTCCCAAAGAGTTTAGTTAAAATGAATACGTAAAATTTTAACCCAGACAAATTTGATTCTATAAAATAAAATGCTGAGAAAGTTGATAGAAGAAAAACTACAAAAATTCAAATTAAACAGAAAAGATATTATAAACTAACCTTTGCAAGGGATTCCCCAGTTGCCTGCGGTTGATCCTCTCTGTCTCTAGAGTCAGGTAAACTGGGGCTGAAGGCCATGAGGTCGGCCTTGGGCGGGCCCTCCCCAGAGCACACCCTCTGCCGCCTCTGCTGCGAGTGTGACCAGCTCCCCACCGCGCTGGAGCACACCAGCCTGGGCTTGCCCGGCCCGCACGCGCCCTCGCTGGGCGGCGCCGAGCACCGCAGCGCCGTGTACAGCAGCAGCGTGAGCACCAGCAGGCTGGACACCGCGCAGATGGCGACGATCAGGTACACGTTGACATCCACCAGCGCCGCTTCCGGACCCGCAGCACCAGCTAACGCCCGCGACGAGGCCTTGGGAGACTGGCCGCTCTCCACCAGCGACACCAGCACGGTGGCCGTGGCGGTCAGCGCGGGCTCCCCATGGTCCCTCACCAGCACCAGCAGGCGCTGGAGCTGCGCGTCAACCTCGTCCAGGGCGCGCGTCGTGCTGATCTCGCCGGTGTACAGCCCCACGCGGAACGGGCTGCGAGCACCGCCAGCCGCCAGTTGCAGCTCGTAGGAAAGCCACGCGTTGTAGCCAGAGTCCGCGTCCACCGCGCGCACCTTCGCCACCACGTGGCCCGCGCCCACCGACCGCGACACCACCTCATTCACTAGGCCAACGCCACTGCCACCCCGAGGCGCCAGCAGCGCTGGCGCGTTGTCGTTCTCATCCAGCACGAACACCTGCAGCGTCACGTTGCTGCCCAGAGGCGGCACGCCCGCGTCGCGCGCGCTCACCTGGAACCGCAGCAGCTCCAGCTCCTCGTGGTCCAGCGGCTGCAGCGCGTACACCTTGCCGCTCTCCGCGTGCACCGACACGTAGCTCGACAGCGCGCGCTCGCCCACCCGCCGCTCCACCAGCGAGTACGACACCCGCGCGTTCTCCTGCGCGTCCGCGTCCCGCGCCGACACCGTGAAGATGTGGCAGCCGGGCGGGTTGTTCTCCTTCACGAACACCGTGTACTCGGGCTGCGCGAAGGCCGGCGCGTTGTCGTTCACGTCGGCCACCTCCACGGACACGCTGGCGGTGGCCCACAGCGAGGGCGAGCCCCCGTCCCGAGCTGTCACCACCAGATCATAGGACGACACGCTCTCGCGGTCCAAGGTACTCTCCAGCACCAGCGAATAGTAATTCTTGAAGGTGGACACCAGTTTGAAGGGCACATGAGACGTCAGGGTGCAGGTGACCTGCCCGTTGACACCTGAGTCCCGGTCGGACACGCTGATCAGTGCAATAACTGTACCCAGTGGAGCATCCTCTCTGATTGGAAGTGACAGGGACTTCAATTCCAAATCTGGGACATTATCGTTGTTGTCTTCTACTTCCACAATAACTCTACAATGGCCAGACAGTGGGAGCTGTCCCTTATCAATGCCTTCTACAATAATTTCATAGGATTTGCTTTCTTCAAAATCAATATATCCTTTTACCATAATTTGTCCAGTAACTGGATCTATGTAGAACTTGGATTTAACGTTCAGTGAAGTATCGCTTGAGAATGAATAAATAATGTCCCCATTCAAGCCTTCGTCTAAATCTGAGGCATTGAGTTTAATTACCAACGTTCCATTAGGGACATTTTCTGGTAATTTCACTTTATAGAGTTTCCTGTCAAAGACTGGGGCATTGTCATTGGCATCCAGTACCGTGATGAGTAACTGAACGGTGCCAGTCAGTTCGGGTTTGCCCCCATCGGTGACCGTGAGCACTAAAAAAATCTCTGGAGTTTCTTCTCTGTCTAAAGGTTTCCTTAGTATAAGCCCAAGACCTTTTACCCTCTCATCGTCGGATGGTTTTTCCAGCGAAAAGTATTCATTGGGGCTCAGTCTGTAGGTGAGCAGGGCGTTCTCCCCGATATCTGCGTCCGAGGCGCCCTCTAGTGGGAACCGAGAGTCGAGAGGCCTGGATTCCGCGATGAGGAGATTCTTTTGTGTCGCGGGGAACACGGGCGGGTTGTCGTTAATGTCCTCCACCTCCACCTCCACGTGGAACACCTGCAGCGGCCTGTCCACGATCACCTCCAGGTGGATGCTGCACTCCGCGCTCCGCCCGCACAGCCCCTCCCGGTCGATCCGGGAATTCACAAACAAAATGCCATTCTGCAGATTCACCTCCAGAAGGTCCCCGCGGTCCTTGGACGCCACCCGGAACAGGCGCGGCACCAGCTCCGCCAGCTCCAGCCCCAGGTCCTGCGCGACGCGGCCCACGAAGGTGCCGTGCTTGGCCTCCTCGGGGACGGAGTAGTGCAGCTGGCCGCTCCCCGCCTCCCACACTGCGAGGAGAAGCCAGAGCAGCAGGCGCCGGGATTCCTGGCCGCTTCCCCAGGAAAATTCCATCTCAAGTGCACAGGGCTCTGTTCTGATTCGATATCGTGCCTCAAAATCACGAGAAAGCTAATCGGTCAGTCAAGTGCCGCTGCATCCTCCATTTTTCAGACTCTGGATTGTCTACACAAGCTCTTTCCAGTATGAATAGAAGGATCTTTTTTTTTTCCACCTTCTTTCTGCTGTCAGATCTATTTTATGGTAAAGAGCGACATCATGTGGCTCCAAACAGTAAGTATCGACTCTGGAAATCTACACTCGACTATAAACTGCTAGGTCTTATTTATTCTTCCAGCCGTTTTGGAGAATAGGATATATTTTGTACTCCCAAGGTACAGATTATACCACTGATTCATTGAGTATGATCCTTAGTTTCACCACAAGGGCAGCTTTTACTCCAGTGGAAATTCTTTTTTCACACAGTTTTTAAGTATTACAGAGACTCAACTGTAGTTAATATACACTTTGTAAAGGATATACGATTGTAAAGTATTGACTGGAAAAATTCATGAAAGATTCCTTGTGTTTTCAAGAATACCAGAGGTGGTTGTTAATAATGACACCCTCTTCACCCTTGGGTTTTTATTTCTGGTGTTGTAGACTTACGGGGACTGGTCTCTAGGAAACTTCTAATCCCAAGAACAAAGCATTGAAAGGGAAATTTACAGGTGTTTTAAAAAGGAATCAAAGACCACTGGCACTTAATTGATAGCATTCCTTGACTCATGTAAGGGCTGAACATGAAAGGAAGCAGGAATTTGTAGTAAATTGCTTGTGTGGAAAATTATTCCAAATAATTTTATTCATTGAAACTCATTCACTCCAAAGAGTAAAGTTGATATCCTCATTTCCACTCTTATGGTTTATAAGTACCTGCTTGTTCTCCAGTAGGTAGTATGCCTAAGCTTCTATTTTCTCCTATAGTGCTCATATATTTTAGTCAAACTGGATAATTTCCTGCTTCCAGGAACATTTTTTACTAAACAAACATACTCACTTTGTTCCATACCTAAGTAACCCACATCATTTCCAAACTCTTCATAAACCAACTCCCCCCATTTTATGACTATGTAATACATCCCTAACCCATGAAGAATTTCATAATCAAACCAATGGAACAGGCATCGTTACCTCCTTTTATAAGCTGTAGCATCCAGGTCAATCTCTGTCTTATAAGCATTTGAGTATGCATGTCCTCTTTTGAAATATAAATTTAAAAGGGAATAGTTGTATCTTAGTAATTTATGGCTCAGGGTTACTCGCCTAGTATTTGCTGAATATTTAACCAATTGAGATGGCTTGGTTTTCTTCAATTGCCTAATAAAATGCATTAATTTAAGGTAGCCACATAGCTAGTCAGGAAAAAGTGATGGTTCAGCAGCCTCTATAATTTTCTATAGTTACAAAAAAGACTTTCTTTAGACATTGCCCTAATTAAAATATACGTCAATCCAAAGGAGAAAATGGCCTAAAAAGTAAAAAACAGAAAACAAAAAATAAAATAAAATATACGCCAAGTTCTATGTTGAAACCCTGGGTTTTAGCTTGATCTTTGTTCCAATTCTTGGCAGTCATGATCTTTGAATCAACCTAGGTATTAATGGGCAACGAAGATTTCCCAATAAGTAGAGCAGAATACATTTTCCTACATAAAGAAACTTAATAAAGAAAGACATGATGGTAGCCACTCTCAAACTTTCTTTGCCTCTTATCTAATAAACTTCTATCATGCTTGTCTAGACAAAAAGATCCATCAGGCGAAAATAGCTTTAGGCTCCCTCTCTATAAAGAGCCATATTCACACACACACATACACACACACACAAATTCTGAATAGAAATAGAAATCAAAGTATTTTCCCGGCCGGGCGCAGTGGCTCACGCCTGTAATCCTAGCACTCTGGGAGGCCGAGGTGGGCGGATTGCTCAAGGTCAGGAGTTCAAAACCAGCCTGAGCGAGACCCCGTCTCTACTATAAAAATAGAAAGAAATTAATTGGCCAACTAATATATATATAAAAAAAAAAATTAGCCGGGTATGGTGGCGCATGCCTGTAGTCCCAGCTACTCGGGAGGCTGAGGCAGCAGGATTGCTCGAGCCCAGGAGTTTGAGGTTGCTGTGAGCTAGGCTGACGCCACGGCACTCACTCTAGCCTGGGCAACAAAGCGAGACTCTGTCTCAAAAAAA
>VSMD01084148.1:0-16803 GCA_008750895.1 Mirza zaza | reverse complement strand
AATATCATTTCAACATATAATCAATACAACATATTACCATTTTTTTTTTTTTGAGACAGAGTCTCACTTTGTTGCCCAGGCTGGGGTGAGTGCTGTGGTGTCAGCCTTGTTCACAGCAACCTCAAACTCCTGGGCTCAAGCAATCCTGCTGCCTCAGCCTCCCAAGTAGCTGGGACTACAGGCATGTGCCACCATGCCCGGCTAATTTTTTTCTATATATATTAGTTGGCCAATTAATTTCTTTCTATTTATAGTAGAGATGGGGTCTCGCTCTTGCTCAGGCTGGTCTCGAACTCCTGAGCTCAAACGATCCGCCCACCTCGGCCTCCCAGAGAGCTAGGATTATAGGCTTGAGCCACTGCGCCCGGCCCATTTTTTTTTTAATTTTAAGAGACAGGGCCTTGTTTTGTTGATCAGGCTGGAGTGCAGTGGCGCAATCAATCATAGCTCACTGCAGCCTCAAACTCCTGAACTCAAGCGATCCTCCTGTCTCAGCCACTGTGTACCAACATGTCTGGCTAATTTTTTTACTTTTTGTATAGATGGGATCTTGCTATATTGTCCAGGCTTGTTTTGAACTCCTAGTCCCAAGCTATTCTCCCACCTTGGCCTCCCCCAAAGTGCTGGGATTACAGGCATGAGCCATTTCACCTGGCCAGATATTTTATATTCTTTTTTTCACATGAAGTCTTCAAAATCTGATTTGTATTTTATACTTACACAGTGCTTCTCAATTCAGAAAAGCCACATTTCAAATATGCAATATCCACATGTGGCCAGTGGCTACCATACTGAACATCATAGATCTAGACATTATTTAATAAAGTCTTAAAGTGTCCTTATTAAAAACAGTAAAAAAATTTAAAGTCTTAAACAAATCATTGGGGAAATATATCTCATATGAGAGGAAAATTTAAAAGAAAACTACTGAAATGTGAATGTTATGTTAAGTGACAGGAGTAAAGAAGAATATGAGGTAAGAAAAAGAAAAAATAGCAAAATACTTAATTGAAATCATCATTTAGAGATGAACGGTCTTCTCAGGGAAATAACAGATTTCTGAAAATCAATCATTTCTCCCTTCTAACTGGTCCTAAACATTTAAACATTAAAATTTGATAATTCAAACTAAAGCAACATAGAATGGAATGCTAAAATCAAAAGTCTGCTTCAGAAGTACAGGGAAGCAGAAATAGCTCTGCTTGTTAATAAACTATTAAAAAAACCCTACAAATTTTTAAATGCCAGAATAAGGAATATTGGGATTCAGATGCCCTAAAAAGAGCATAATTCCAGATGAAAGAAAAGGTAAACACTAGGAGGTGCACTGAATACCTGAAAGAGATCAAACAATGACCAAAACAGGAATCTTAAATAGGAAGAATGGTACTTCAAAAGAAGATCATGGCTAAATCAAGATTAGTAATGACCTACTCCAGGTGAACTGTCTGTAATAAAGTTTTCTTCCAAAATAAAAATAAGGAAGAAACATTGTAGTTTAACTGCAAGCCTGAAAACATAGAGGTTTCCAGTAGAAAATTATTTTTTTCAATAATATATGACAAGTCTTTAAGAGTGAAGAAGCCATAGATATATAAAAGGAATAGATGTGAAAAGGATCACTTTTAAAAAGTTAAGTGATTATAAAGATTTTATATGTCATGATAATCATGTTTACCTCCACCATTTGTTACTACTAAACTGTTGCGATTCTCTTGGTACTGGCTTTCTCTTCGTAGTCTTTGCTCTTTAGTAATCTCTGCTACTCTAAGAGGCAGATCTGAAAATTCATCTGTAGGCTTAAAAAAGTAGAACAAACATTAAAAAAAATCATTTCAAATTTTAGACAATGCAAGCATTTAAAATATGGGTACAATATAAAGGCACTGAAATTTATATTTAAGAAGAAACAAAAAAGTTTTGGAGATGGACAGTGGCGATGGATGCATAACAATGAGAATGTATTTAATGTAACTGAAAATATAAACTTAAAAATGGTTAAAATGGTAAACTTTATGTTATGTATATCTTACCACAATTAACAAAAAGAAGAAACAGAAGGGTATTCAAGACTTTATACAGAGAATATATACATGGACTTAAAGTATCTACATATATGTCTGTATGGATATAGCCACACTCATGTGCACACCCACTCAGACATTGTACATACAGAAGCAGTTCCAAATTACAAATGAGCTGTGGTCTAAAATTAATTTGCTTTGGACTCCCAATGAAACAATGTTATAAATGGAAGGTTATCAGCCTTGTTAACAGAAGCTTATTTAAAAATTTAACCCAATTTGTAGCTAAAATATTATACCAAAATAATTTTAAAAAGCAGAAAACATAATGCCAATAATTAAATAAAACAGAAAAATGATACAATTAGCTAGGAAATTATTTATCTTCAGCATATGGATATTCTTCACTAAGGTTCTCGTCTCCTTTCCCATCAGCCTACAGTCCTGTTTTCTCACATATTAGCACTCCTTGTACCTCCTCTGCTCAAGATTACCCAGCCCCTCAAATTTAGGCTTCAGTTTTATCTGGTTCAGCTCCTGTTTAGCTTTCTAGGATATGAAACAATTTATATGAGACTATGATGTAATAAGCATGTAAAAATATACATGATAAAAAGATGGTAAAGAAACAGAATACCAGTTTTGGTGGTAGGGACTACGTGGGATTTTTTCCCCTCCCTTGACTTTTCTATATTTTATGTAATAAGGAATTGAATCCAATTAAGACACTTTCCATTTTCATCATTTTATCTTCTCTTAATCAAGAGTTATAACTTGTGGAACAGAAGAAACACTTACTTCATTCCCTGACCATCTCTTATCACCACTGTCCACACTATTGAAACCTGAATCAAGGGCTCCATAAGGGCGACTTGAATACAGTTCTTCATGGCTGCCAAAAAGATACTTTGTTACCACAAAGTTTGATATTTTAAAAATTAATATTTGAAATAAAACATACAATTTTACTAATAAACATTCTCATGGCACTTTACTTGCTTAACTGTTAGAACTAAGTGGGAATTCTTTTAACTTTTTAATATGGAAAATTCCAAATAGAAACAAAGCAAGCAAAATAGGAGCCCCCATGTACTCACTATCCAGCTTCAAAAATATCACAATTCTGCAATTTTTCTTTCATCTATGCCTCCATCCATTCCCCATGCCCCCTCAATTGTTTTTACTTTTAACAGTACTCTTTTTTGAGGTAAAATTTACATACATTGAAATGTATACTTCTTAGCTGTATAATTCTGACAACTCTATCATGATATAGGACATTTCTACTCTGTCAGAAAGTTCCGTGCATCCTTTCTCAGTTAATTCCTCTGATTCTACCACTACGTGCTTCTCAGAGACAAACACTGTCTGATTTTTTTCACTTTAGATTAGCGTGGAAGGCTGAATAATGGTCCCCAAAGATGTCCATGACCTAAGCCCTGGAACCTTTGAGTATGTTACCTCACATTGCAAAGGGGAATTAAGGTTGAAGATAAAAATAAGGTTGCTAATCACCTGACTTCAAAATAGGGAGAATATCCTGGAATATTAGAACAGGCTCAATGTAATCACAAGAGTCCTTAAAAGCAGAAGAGGCAGAAGAGGAGGTCAGTGTGATATGATGTTGGCTTGAAGATGGAGGAAGGGGACCATGAGCCAAGGAATGCAGACAGCCTCTGCAAGTCAGAAAAAGGAAGGAAATGCATCCTACCCAGAGCCTACAGAAAGAAATGCAGCCTTACTGGTATCTCAATTTTAGCCCAATAAGACAATGTCAACTCTAAGATAATAAATTTGTGTTGCTTAAGCCTCTACATTTGTGGTAATTTGCTATGGAAGCATAGAAAACTAATACAATTCACTTTTCTTATTCTAGAACTTACAAAAATGGAATCATATGTACTTTTTAACAGTTTTTGTGTGTGGTTTTTTTTTTTTTTTGCTCAGCACCACATCAGTGAGATTCACAATGTTTTTACAATCTTTCTTATTGCTGAGTAACATTCTATGGTATGAATATACGATTTTGAAAATCCATTTTCTGTTGACAGATATCTAGGATGTTTCCAGATTTTGGCTACTGTGAATAAAGCTGCATGTACATTAGTGAACAATTCTTTGTATGGATTGGCTTTCGTTACTCTGGGTAAATACCTGCAAGTAGAACGAAAGGGTTCAGTGGTTTCCAACCTTTTTGGCACCAATGCAAGACAATTCTCTCATGGATGGGGGTGGGGGGATGGTTTCGGGATGATTCAAACACATTACATTTATTGTGCAAACTTCTCTGCTAATGATAATCTGTATTTGCAGCCGCTGCCCAGCACTAGTATCACCGCCTCGGCTCTCAGATCATCAGATTAGATTCTCACAAGGTGCATGCAGCCTAGATCCCTCATGTTTGTAGTTTACGGTAGGGTTTGCACTCCTATGAGAATCTAATGCCACCACTGATCTGACAGGAGGCAGTGCTTATGTGGTGATGGGGAGCAGCTGTAAACACAGATGAAGCTTCCCTTGCTCCCTCTCACCTCCTGTTCTGCAGCCCAGTTCCCAACAGGCCACAGACTGATAATGTTCTTGGCCCAGGGGTTGGGGACTGCAGTGTTACATGATAAGTGTAGGTTTAACTTTTTATAAAACTGCCAATTTGTTTTCAAAAGTAGCTATGCCCTTTTGCATTCCTATCAGCAATATATTTATGTTCCAGTTGCCAATAATTGTGTTGTCAAGTCTTTAATTTCAGCCATTTTGGTGGGTATAAAGTGGTATCTCACTGTCTTGCTGTGGTTTTATTTTGTATGTCTCTGACAAACGATGATGAGTATCTTTTTGTGGGCTTATTGGCCATTTACATTATCTTCTTCTGTTAAATGTCTGTTAAAATCTTTTATATCAATAAACCTCAAAAATATTTTGCTAAGTAAAAGAAGCCAGACACAAAATGTCACATACTGTTTGATTCCATTTATATGAAATTCTAGAAAAGTGTCAGAAAACTGTCAAGAAAGAAAACTGTCAAGGCAAAACTGCATTGACAGAAAGCAGATTAGTGATTGTGTAGGGCTGGGGGTAAAGGGAAAGAACTAAGAGTAAAGGGGCAAGAGGGTGATGGAAACGTTATATATCTCAATTATGTTGGTGGTTTCATGACTGTATCTGTATACCAAAACTTACTGACGTGTACACTTAAAATGGGTAGGTTTTATTGTTTGTAAATTATACCTCAATAGAGCTGCTTAAAAAAAAAAAAAAAAAAGAATGCCAAACCATTTTGCCAAAGTAGATGTACCATTTTTATATTTCTAGAAGCAATTTATGATACTAGTTGTTCCATATCCTCACCAACATTTGGTGTTACCTGCCTTCTTAATTTTAAACATTCTAGTGGGTGTGTAGTGATATCTAATTGTGATTTAATTTGCCTTTCCATGATGACTAATGATGCGAGCATTTTTGTGTGCTTATTGGCTATTTCTGTAACTATAAAGTGTCTGTTCAAGTCTTCTGTCCCTTTTTCAATTGCGCTGTCTCTTTATCATTAAGTTGCAAGTACTCTTGATATATTCTGGATACAAGCCCTTTGTCATACATGTTTTGCAAATATTTTATCCCACTCTGTGGTTTGCCTATTCATTTTCTTAACACTTTCTTTTCATGAGTAAATGCTTTTAATTTTGATAAAATCTAATATATCATTTCTTTCTTTTATTGTTATTACTTTCTGTGTCCTCAGAAATCCTTACCAATCCCAGGTCACAATAGACAGATTTGAAGAATATGAATATTCTTCTATATTTCTAAGTTTTATGGCCTTAATTTTTGCTTATTCTTAAATATACTTGGAAAAGTTAGCTTAATTAGATATCTAAAACATGATAAATTCTATTTTTTAAAAACGGTCTATTAACATTTTATCTAATAAGGCTGCCTAAGCTGAAAAGCAACTTTCAATGATACAAATTTAAAATACTGTTCTTCTGGTATTGAATTTTGAATTCCATATATTCTTACATAGTTTGTATACACAATTTTTTCATGAGTTATAATATCATGCTGTTACAATGCACCAGAGTTTAAAGTACAGGTAATCTAAAAAATGTACTTGGATTTTACAGAACAGGAACCAGTTTTACTACTTAAACTTTCTAAAATGAGGATTAATCATTTCTATTCATCTGCCTTTCACAAAGTGAAAGCTTTATATCAACTAAAAACAAAACAAACCTCTATATGAATGTAAGTCTTTTTATAATTTGTCATTTATTTACTTATTAATATTTTTGAGACGGGGTCTTGATCTGTTGCCCAAGCTGGAGTGCCAGTGGCACAATCATAGATCACTGCAGCCTCGAACTCCTGAACTCAAGCAATCCTCCCACCTCAGCCTTCCCAATTGCTGGGACTATAGGGACCTGCCACCACAACTGGCTAATTTTTCCTTCTTTCTTTTTTTTTGTAGAGACAGTGTCTTGCCATGTTGGCCAGGCTGGTCTTGAACTCTCAAGAGATTCTCCTATCTTGTCCTCTCTAACTGTTTGGATCACAGATGTGAGCCACCTCGCCCAGCTTCTTTTTTATTTTTGTCTTTAAATTAATTTTTAAATTATTTTATTTTTTTCTTCTCCCCACACAGCGAGTGGGAGAGGTCTGCATGTACTGCCCAGCCCTGCCCAGGCACATGTGGAGCAGCTGAAATTGATTTTTATACAGATAGGCCCTGACTTACAGGGCCAACTATTTTTCAACTTTAGGATAGTGTGAAAACAATACCCATTCATTAGAAATGAATGGGTATTTCAAGTACCCATATAACGATTCTGGTTTTCATTTTCAGTATGGTATTCAATAACACTTTATTATATTAATAAAATAAGCTTTGTGTTAGATGATTTTGTCCGACTGTAGGCTAATGTAAGTGTTCTGAGCACATTTAAGGTATGCTAGGGTAAGCTGTGATGTTTGGTAGTTAGGTGTATTAAATGCATTTTTGACTTAAGATATTTTCAACAGGTTTATAGGCCAAAACCTGATTGTAAGTTGAAGAGCATCAGTACTTGTTAATATGTCTGCTTTTAAAAACTACCACATGAAAATTTTAAAATCTGTTTTAGACTAGGAAACTGAGAAGCAAGCTTATTAGGACTATGCTTTTAAGCAAAATTTAACAGATTCCAAGAGAAGGCCTGAGGGGTTCTCTTTTGAGTAAAGTACATGAACACTACTGCACTTGCAATGGGTCATCTATCTTGCCTGTTTAAAAGCTCTTGAATTAATTCTTGTTACTTAAGATTGTTCCAGATGGTTGGGACTGCCAGGTAGATGATCTTATATGTCACATGTTATGTAGCTGAGGGATTCACAGACTAAAAAGTCCTGAAGTGACATTTATAGTCAACAAATCCAACCTCTTCACTCTCTGTGGGAAAAATAAAGCCCCCCAAATTTGAATGACTTGCCATAAGCTAGTTAGTAGCAGAGCTAAGGTTAGTATTTGAGTCACTCAGACCAGTGGTTTTCAGCCGGGGCACCCCCAAGGGGACATTGGCAATGTCTGGAGACATCTCTGTCACAGAAGGTGCTACTGGCATCTGATGGGTAGAGGCTGGGTATGTTGCTAAATGTCTTAAAATGTATAGGATAGTCCTTCACAAGAAAGAATTATCAGGTCTAAAATGTCAACAGTGCCAAGGTTTAGAAACCCTGACTTAGAACTACTCTTTGTCAGATCTAGGTAATCAATTTTACATTTAATTTGAGTGTTCCGAGATTAAGAATGTTAAAACAGGTTACTTTCTTTTAATCAAATATTAAGGTACATTTAAGGATCCAATTTATTTGATTTCCTATGTGATGAAATATGATATAGAAAAGAATAGAATATACTTACCAGGAGCCAAAACCCAAGGGTCTCCTATCATAATCTGGCAGATCTGGAGCAATCTTACAAGCTTGTATGTTCAGGTATTTAAATATGTGGATTTTGCCTTTTATACATATCTAAATGAAGTAACATATAAATATAACCAAATTATTACTCAACTGAAATATGTATGTTCCTTTTTATAATCAGCTTTTTACTAAATGTACATTGGGATAGAAGGCATGTCTATCAAGTATATACAGTAATATTAAAAAACTAATATCCTTATTACAACAAATTATGTTATTTAGTTCAATGTTATTTTAGGTATTTAGATGATACATACAAGTTTTTATTTTATAGTCACTAATAAGTGTTAAGTAATATGCAAAATAAATAATTTATGATTACAAACACTGTTCAAATACCAAATAGAATTATCACACTAATTAATTATGCATGGTCAGAGATTTAAAGCATTTTTCCCAAATAGATTATATTGTCAACTTTTGTTTATAGGAATCCAATAATCATAGACAATTATGTTTTTAGTACTGCTTTCTGTAAGAGAGAACAGGAAATGATGAAATATTAGTTATATCTATTTCTGTTGCTACCTGTCCCAGAAGTCAAAACATAAATTCTTCAGGCTTATCATGTTTCTATTGTTAAAGTTCACTCATAAAGTTTTACAGTTGCCATAAAGATAATGACATGCTTGTATAAAATCATCAATAAACTGCAGAATTAAAAAAGAGCTACAGGGAAAAGTATGGGTTGGAGAAAATTTATAGACTGTAGGGTATCTAGAATGTATATGTAAACCTACTTTATAAATTACTTTATTACTAAATAGCTTCATTGATAAACAAATGACCACACTGGGTAAATGAGAAACTTATGATTTTAGAAACTAAGAAAGTATAACAATGGTCAGAAGAAGAAATGCAATCATAATCTTTAGCTCTGAAAGCTATTTTCTTTTTTTTTTTTTTAAAGCTGAGTATTTTCATTTGTCTCTAGCATTTATGTTATATGTAATCAAATTTAACTAGAGAACACTTAAGAAAGAAATTAACTGAAATTTTATTAGATAAAAATTTAGGAAGAATTCCTCAATTAAAAAAAATACCAATTCAGTGAAAGTAAAAACACTTCTGGAAAGATTACCCATCTTTTTTGTTTTGTTTTATGGGTAGCACTCAGAACCAGGAGGTTCAGAGAGCTCCCTGCATCACCTACTTTTCATCCCATCTTTTATCCCATTCTAAAGAATACGTATGTGTGTGATTTTATTTTTAAAAAACTCATATTCTAACAGAAAGATAAATGCACATAATCAAATTTTAAATTTCATCCTTTGTCCAAAAACTGTCCATAGCATACTTCAATTATGGTTTACCTGTGCAGGAGGTGACTGTAGTGGATTGTTATCTAGGGTGATCATCTGTAGGTGCCTGAGGTTCCGATAACAAACAGGGATTGTTGTAATTTTATTGCACGAGAAGTCTAACCGTATCAAAGGCAACTCTGCCAGCTCTGCATGTGGAAATTAACAATTAATAATATTTTAAAACTAGACAATTTTACAAAAGCTTCTAGTTAAATATGGTGGATTTAACATAGGTATTTACCTTCATTCTCTCTTAGTGATTAACTGGCAGCAAAGAGGTATAAAATAAAATCTAGTTGCCTATAGATAGGAACACTAATAAAAAGCAAGTAGTTTGATCCCTCACAGAACTATAGAAAAGTCTCAGAAGCTGGAGGCTCTGATATCACAAAAAGGTAAGGGGAACAAAAGGATTAGTGTCGACAGTTATGTAAAGAACAGATGTCTAGGTCTCCAACCCCAACTCATACAGCTGGGGAAATACCCTTCTACAATCTCCACAGGAGTCAGCAAGTTATTCTCTAGTGAAATTGAATTGAAAACACTCTGAACTCAGGAACCCCAGGCACAATGGAAAGTCAAGATGAGTTGCAAATTAAAAACAGAGGAGTAGGCCGGCGCAGTGGCTCATGCCTGTAATCCTAGCTCTCTGGGAGGCCGAGGTGGGCGGATCGTTTGAGCTCAGGAGTTCGAGACCAGCCTGAGCAAGAGCGAGACCCCCATCTCTACTATAAATAGAAAGAAATTAATTGGCCAACTAATATATATATAAAAAAAAAATTAGCCGGGCATGGTGGCACATGCCTGTAGTCCCAGCTACTTGGGAGGCTGAGGCAGCAGGATTGCTTGAGCCCAGGAGTTTAAAGTTGCTGTGAGCTAGGCTGATGCCACGGCACTCACTCTAGCCTGGGCAATAAAGTGAGACTCTGTCTCAAAAAAAAAAAAAAAAAAAAACCAGAGGAGTAAAGTGGAAATCTATACACTTAATGTCAAGACTTCAGCACCTTCCCATTCCATCCTACCTCATCCTTAGTTCTTGAATGCCGGTAGTTAGGAATGCACACAATAATGTAGAAGAAATGGAGCATCTGTCTCTGGAGAAACTATACAGATCCATATAAAGGGACTTTAGATGTTGATATGGAGTTTCCTCTAATAAAATACCCAGCTTGCTGCTTAATTACCATTATACAATTTTTGCCAGTATATTCAGAACTTCTAGTCGGCTATATACAGAAAGTATATGATCCACAGACATTTAGAGAAGTCTCTAACATGGAAGACAGAAATCAAAACCAACCAACCAACCAACCAAGAAATGGAACTCAGAAGAAACAGGCAATATAAAGGAAGTAGAAGAAAAATTTGAAAAGCTTTAGAATTAATGTCTTTAGTTTCAGAGAGATCTTTAGCTTTAGTTGTGAATCACTAAAACATAGAAGGGATTTAAAAAAAAAAATCACAGAATAACAAGAGCTCTTAGAATGAAAAATATGATAGCAGAAATTAAAAATTCAAAATGGTTGGAATGTAAATGGTTGGAACTATTTTACCATAGGGTAACATAACAAAGAAATGAACAATAAAAAAGATAAGAAAAAGCACAAGATCAAAGAGGTCTAACATCCAATTAAAAAAAAAATCCAGAAAGAGCACAGAGAAAACAGAAGAGAGGAAATTATTATCAAAAAGAGATATAATTTACCAAAATGAAGGATATGAATCTCTGGTTTGGAAAGATGCCCAGCAAGTATCCAATACATTAAATTAAGACAACTCATACTATGCCACAGTATCATAAAATTTCAGAGCAGCAGAAAAACAGGAAAGACCTTAAAATCTTCCACAGACAAAAAATTGGTCACAAAGGACTGGGGTTAGGAATCAATGGCATATTTTCAATTATCAATTTTTAGCACTGAAAGTTAAAAGTGAAAAAAGACCTAAAAATCCTGAGAGAAAATAGTTTTCAACCTAGAATTTATAATCAAATTACTAATAAGTGTGAGCACAGAACAAAGATATTTCTTTTCAAGTGAGGTTTCAAAAAAATGTTCTCCCATTAGATGTTCTCAGGAAACTACTAGAAGATGTCCTCTGGCAAAACAGGGAGTAAACTAAGAAAGAGGAAGATCCAGAGTGCAGGAATCAGAGTATTCAACACAAAAGAAAGAAAGCTGAGCAGTGACACTAGAGAACAACCATCCCTGATCACAAGAGAAAGAAAAAGGCTCAGCAAGGGAGATACACAGGGAAAAAAACCTGATAGGTAACCTGATTGGTTTGACTAAGAAGAGTGCTGGAAAAGCAGGTGGAATTAACTATAGATACATTTATTAAAAAAAGTAAATTAAAAATATGAGGAATTATTAACTCTAGAAGACAACAAGAAAGGAAATAAAATCACAGTGTATCACTTGAATTGGCATGGAATAATACATATATAATTACAGTAAACACTGAGTAATTATTTAATCAAAAGTTGTAATAAAACTACACTAAGAAAAGGGAAGGAGAGAAGTCATGGTATAGGTGATAGTGTAAGGAAATCAAATCCTCATCTATCATAATAGAAAGTTGACATAAGTGTCAAAGTTGCCAAATCCAGCAATAGCTTTAAAAGCAATTAGAAATAAGTCACCAAATACCAGTGGAAAGAGTCAAAGGAGTTTAATAAAGGTAGATATGAATACTTCTGGCCATTGTAACTGGAGTGGAGGAGGTCTGGAGCAGGGGAATATTATTTAAGCTTTGTAATAATTTCTGAATGATGTAATTTATTATTTAGTAAAAATTAAGATTAATTTAAAATGGGGGGAGAGGACAAGGGCAAGGGCAATATACGTAACCTTAACATTTGTACCCTCATATATTCAAATAAATAAATAAATAATTTAAAATCAAAATGGTGATATAACAAAAGATGTAATAAGTTATCTACCAAATTGTAACATGTTAGAGACTAATAATTAACAGAAACTTCCACACTTGTGTAGCTGTTAGAATAATGCTTCTCCTGCCATCTCAGTTCAATTGTATACACTGAGGTTACAAAATAAGCTATTAAAAAACCATTTGAAACTATTTATGTGATTCGCAATTTTCTTGATAGTCTACAATCAAAATAAGATACAGAAATAAATTAGAGGATGGGACTATTAGACTGCAATTATCATCTGAAATCTCTAATTTCATTTTCATCAAAACCTAATGCTTTCATTAATTGATTTCACAGTAAATAAATATTCATGAGTAAGCCTTTAAGGATCAACCACAGTAGGTAGGTCCTGAGTAGAGATATAATCCTAGAAAGAAATCTGGGGTTACAAGGTCATGATTTTGGTTCTGCTGAGGGCTTTCGTTCACATTCCTGAATTAGCAGCAACTAGAATCAGGAGGAAACAAAGAAGGCCAAATAAAAGGTGTGCAGGTTACTGCACAAAGTCTAGTGAGAGGCAAAATATGCAAGATTTTGTATAGTATGGTTGCGTTAAGTGTATAAGGGTGGGCTGGAATGGTCACTTTCTTATAAGTTTACTTGGGATCTAAAATGTCAAAGCTATCCTAGTATGTTACAAATGAATATTTTACTGGATCAAATTGGTGTAAATGTATGGATTCTACACTGAAAGCAAAAACATCATTAGTTAATTCAATATTTCTTATATAAGTCATGTTTTGTACAAGAACACGGAAAAGACTGTCACAAAAACACTTTCAGAAGATTCTTTATCTCTCTTAAATTTTTACAAATAAATTTCTAGAATCTGATTCACATTAATCTAGAGGACAGTGTTAGGGAAAGATGAATGTATAGATGAAACAAGAGCTGCCATGAGCTAATGACTGCTATTGTTGGGTGATGGGCACATGGAGGCTCACTACTCTCATTTATATATGAAATCATCCATAATAAAATTAAAGAAATATATACTCTGAATCTAATAAAATAATGGTTCGTCTCATTTTTACTTTCTTTTATAGCATTTTCTTTCATGAATTTGTATTTGTGAAAGATTGATAAATCCTTAATTAATTTGTTTAATCATTTTTATCATTCAAATACATGTACTAGAGTTTATGATTAGCATAAGATAACCAGTCTCAAAACCCATTTTCAAGTAAGGGCTAATTGTGATAATGTTTTTCATTACACTAAACTATCTTCTTATCAAAACATGTTACATTTCCCCCAAATAATCATGCTTACTGAAGTTTCCAGCGACTCTACCCTGAATTATCAATTATATCAGTTGACAACATCTAAAAATAAAATCAAAGACCAATAGTTATCAAAACTTTTCACTGAAGAGTCTTTAAAAATTCACAATGGAACAGATAACACTATTAAATAAACCATTAGATTTCAAACACTGGATGTAACCCTGATCCATTTTTGTCTTGTGTCCATCAATCTGGGAAAGCTTTAAAATAAAAAGAAAAATATTAATAAAACAATTTCTTACCTTCAGGCAAATGTAGTAAGTGATTTCTTCTTACATTAAGGTCTCTCAAGGCCTCCAGATTACCAATTTGGCAAGGTATAGTTTGAATTTCATTGCAGCTCACATCCTATTTTGAAAGGATACAAAGTAAAGATTGTTTTAATATTACATATTTGTCTGCTTTAAACTATCTATAAAATGGTCCTTCTCAGCTATAAAAATAAATTATGATTCTGTGCCCAAGAATAATTCCATAATTTAAACTTGCATTTAATTTTAAAAACTGATAGGCATTGACTGATTCTGTACATTTTATAGAGAGCTACATGAATTTTGTGAGAACTAAAATGAAGTAACTTAAGATGTGAATAGGAGGCCTAGAATATCAAATCAAATGAAAATTTGGTGAAAAGGTAGAGTACGAAAAAGTATAAAAACAAATCTATTTAGGACAATAATTTCATTTTATGCTATTCTAATGAAACTAGAAAAACGAAAGATAAAAATTATAATAAAATTATTTGAAAGGAAATTCCAGTTTCAAAATACTAGCTCAACTGTTCATGAATATAACATAAAAATGCATAGAAGATGACTAAAATTATTATCAAACTGAATGTGAAGGAAAAATAATAAAGTACACATAACTCAAAGGCTATGTAAAAACCAAGTCTGCTCTACTAGCATTTGATCAACCTCATTCCAATATATACACTGGATAGGACTTCTGGTATCTTGGATAATACCTTGAATCAAGCTCTGAAAAGAGACTATTTATAGGTTCCAAGATTAATAAATTCAGAATTCCCTAACTCTTGAGATCAGCCAAAATAATTTGTAAACTCATAATCATACATAGCAGAGGGAAGCTCCCTAGGTTAATAGAAGCTCTAAGCTGCCACATTAACAATTAAAATCCCTCTAATATAAGTAAAAGAAAATAATACATTTATTATTTAAGAGAAGACTGCTTACCAAAAACTTCAATAAACTTCAGACATTATTTTTTAATTTTCCCAAAATATTCTTAGAGAAAGCAATACTATTTTTTACTTTTCCTACCAACTAGTGATTGATATAGAATCAGAAGCTAGATGACTTAGTCCAGTGCTTTAGGCATTAAAGTTTAAAAGAGTTCTAAAAGAAGTTGAAAGGATATAGTTTCAAATCCTAGCTACGAAAAAAAAAAAAAGTTGAAAGTATAGGAAAATTGAGTCTGAGCCAAAAGGTAACAGCAGTTTATAACAGATCTCTCAGAAAAAATATATATGTTGAAAGACAGCAATTTACTTTCACTTAAAAATGAAGGGGAAAAAAGGAACAAGGCAATAAGGACGTTGCAGAAAGACCATCAAATGGGAATTACAAGCTTTAGGGCTACTAATTCTTTTTTTTTTTTTTTGAGACAGAGTCTCACTTTGTTGCCCAGGCTAGAGTGAGTGCCATGGCATCAGCCTCGCTCACAGCAACCTCAAAGTCCTGGGCTCAAGCAATCCTACTGCCTCAGCCTCCCAAGTGGCTGGGACTACAGGCACGTGCCACCATGCCCAGCTAATTTTTTCTATTTTTAGTTGGCCAATTAATTTGTTTCTATTTTTAGTAGAGATGGGGGTCTCGCTCTTGCTCAGGCTGGTTTCAAACTTCTGACCTCGAGCGATCTTCCTGCCTCAGCCTCCCATAGTGCTAGGATTACAGACGTTGAGCCATCACACACCCAGCCAGGGTTACTAATTCTTACTCTGCCACAAGTTCCTCATATGATTGGGAGTATCAATTAACCTCTTTTATAGGAAACTAAAAGCAATTTCTGTGAGGCATCTCTATCTTTTAAGTATTTAGGATTGAGTAAGTAGAAAGAGAAAGTTTAAATGATTTGAAAATAAGAATTTGTATCAGAGTATAATTTACTACTGGTTCATGTTCTTGACTCGAGTTCTGAAGAAATGGCAATAAATGTACATTTTGGACTTTACTGGCTGGGTCTAATAGACTCTAAAAATAGTGGTCCAGAATCTAGACTTAATATATTTCTGAATTTTTTTTTTAGAGACAAGAGTCTTGCTCTGCTACCCAGGCTGGAGTGTAGTGGCATGATCACAGCTCATTGCAGTCTCAGACTCCCATTCTGTGAGGGCCTATTAGACTTGTGCTTTCAGTTTTTCTTAATTCCTTGTCAAAGCACTTGAGTACTGGTCATTCAGTAAATGATTCACTACCAGTACTGAAAAATAGCTCAAAAACCTATCTTAATAATAGATCTTTACTATATAAAAGAGTATAATATGACTATGAATATATATGAGATAATAAAAAATAAAATATTCACTTACAAGTTCTGTCAAATGTCTGAGGTGTCCAATTTCTTCCGGAAGAGAGACCAGTTTGTTATTACTTGCAATTAAGACTTTCAATGGCAAATTACACAAGTGTACTGGCAATGTTGACAGTTGGTTCCGACTAAATAAGTACACAGAAAAAGAGAAGAGTCAGGTCTCACCACTGAAAAAAGATTTTTCATCTTTCTCATTCTACACTCAGTAAAATAACAAATATGAATCTTGCAATGAAAAAACAGGATATTAGATTTGAGTTCTAGACTTCATTTCATCGGTTGTCAGTTTTGTGATTAGAGGCACAGCATTGAACTTAACTGCATTACAGAGATTCCTCATTTGTAAATTGAGGATCTTAATATCTCCCCTACTTATATTGCAAGGCTCTCGTACAACAGAACTCCTTATAAATAATGAAGTACTATATAATCATAACATTATGTTACTAAAGTAAAATTTATATAAGAAAAGATGATAAAAAGGGTAGATAAACATTATCCCGTTTTCCTTCTGAAGTGGAGTTATACACAAAATTTGTAATCTACTTTCCTCATCATTACAATATTATAACCAAATATACATAAATGATTTAAATGTAGCTCTATGATAAAACAAGTGATTTCATATATCATACCAACTAAGTTATAGGTAAAGAATTTTTATTTATACAAAAACATGCAAATCAGAACTAAAATAATAAAACATTTCTCATTAGAGTAAATATAAATTAAATTTTATGTATATA
>VSMD01084141.1:0-29474 GCA_008750895.1 Mirza zaza | reverse complement strand
TCACCAGCAAACTGGTATTAACTGAGCAGCACCTAAGTGGACACATAGGTACTACAGTAATAGGGTATTGGGCAGGGGGGAGGGGAGAGGGGGGCGGGTATATACATACATAATGAGTGAGATATGCACCATCTGGGGGATGGTCATGCTGGAAACTCAGACTTGTGGGGGGTGGGGGGAAAGGGCATTTATTGAAACCTTAAAAGCTGTACCCCCATAATATGCTGAAATAAAAAAAAAAAGTTTAAAGAAGAAAATAATAACACAATATTGAAAAAAAAAAAAAAAAAAGAAAATATATGTAGATCCTGTCCTAAGGAAAGCGTTAGTGCTTTTCTAGTGAGAGGGTGAGGCTCCTAGTGCCCTAAGGCAAGGCGGCCAGCCACAGACCATGATGTGTTAGTTGTTTTGCTAAATAAGCCACTAGAGTACAGGTGGGTAGGCTCCATGAGCCCAAAATTTGGGCAAGGACATGATAAGGAAGGAATGGGTGATGGGACAGTCATCTATTAGACAGGCTAGTGGACCAGTAGTAGGAGGTCATGAAGAATGGCCATCAATACCCATAACCGATACCTGGGAAGGATAAGTAGGGCCTGATAAAGAAGGCAGGACAGAGTAGGTAGGCCCCCCCATGTTGACCAGAAAGAACACTGTCTTACCGCTGCCTTGATTGTTACCCTGGGCTTGGCAAGGGTGATTGGGGTCGCAGAAATGGGGCTTTGTCAGTCTTCTGCAGCCAAGCCCTAAACCATCAATGGCAGGTCTTGGGGTGGAAGGACTGATTTTCCAGATGTTTGTCCCAATGGGCAATCACTCTTCCAGTGTCCCCACAGGCCGGACAAGTTTCAGTGGGCTGACGTGGCTGTGGGCACCGGTTGGCCCAGTGGCCTTCCTTACCACACTTGAAGCAGGTGCCCAGCAGAGTGCAGCTTGTTGCTTTAGACAAGGATGATGGCCTTTCGGGCCTCACGAGCCACAGGGCTGCAACCAAGGCTTGGGCTTGCAGGTGTGCCTTTTGGTGGGCACAGGCTTCTTTTTGGGTCTCTGCCTGTTCATCTCGGGAATTAAAGATTTTAAATGCCATGTTCACCAGGTCTCAGATGGGGGTCTGAGGGCCTTCTTCTGCCTTTTTAAGTTTGCGTCTAATGTCAGAGGAGGACTGGATGATAAAGTGAGTTGCAAGGACGATGGCCCCTGCTGGGGAAGTGGGGTCTAAAGCGGGTATATTGGATGAGAGCATTCATAAGGGGGCTGAGGAAGGTCTCAGGATTTTCATCTGGCTTCCAAATGATTTTCCTAAGCTTATTATAATTAACGGCCCGATGGGCAGCGGCCTGGAGACCAGCAAGAACGCATTGCAGCATGCGATCTTGGTGGGTTCTACCATCTTGGCCGGCAGGGGGTGTCTGGTTGTTATTCCCACCCTGGCTCATTACGTGGGACAGCCTCAGCCCCGTCCGGCATGGTGCGGTCCATTAGATGGATTTGGTCAGCATGCCCCTGAGCCGCCATCCAGACACGTTCCTTTTCATCAGTAGTTAAGAGTAGAGGCCAGAATAACAAAAATGTCATGCCAGGTCAAATCATATGCTTGTGTAAGATAGCGGGACTCTTTGATGTAGGCTGTGGGGTCGTTAGAAAAGGAGCCTAAACACTGTTCAATCTGAGAGAGATCAGAAAGAGAGAAGGGAACATGTACACGCACGACGCCTTCGGCACCAGCTACCTCTCTCAGAGGACAGAGAAGGGTTTGGCCTGAGGGTCCTGCGTGGGATCAAGTGTGGTGACTAACAGGGGATGTTGGCAGAGAGCCAGCACAAGGGGTAGCGGAGGACAGTGAGGCACTACGAGGAGGAGGAGGACCTAGATATGGTGGAGGCTGAGCAGGGTGAGAGGCAAGGGAGTCAGGTGGGTCAGAGAAGGCGGAAAAGGTTTCTAATGGGTCTTTAGGCTGAGAAGTGGAAGAGGCCAAGGACGGTGGAGGACTCAGTGCAAGGAGGATTTGTGATGGGTCACAGGTCGGACAGAGTGAAGGATGGAGCACAGATAGAAGAAAGCCTGGACATAAGTGATCTCCCACCATTTGCCATTTCAGTGACAAAAGTTATCAAGATCTTATAAGATTTTGAGATTGAAAGTCCCATTTTTAGGCCACTGTGATCCATTGTCTACTTTGTACATTGGCCAAGCGATGTTACAATAGAAAATCAGTTGCTTGGGCCGAACATCAGACTTGAGGCCCAGGGCTGCAAGATTGGCTAAGAGACAGCTCAGAGGCATGTTAGATTTGATTTTGGAGGATTGACTGCCCATGGTGTCCTAGTCCAATGAGGTAAGGACGAGATCAGAAGCCAGCATCCCAGATCAGGCCTTGGAGAGAAGGCTCTGAGCCTTGGAAAGGACCAACTGAGTGGATCAGGCGTCCCTGAGGCATTCAGGGCCTTATAAATCCTTACAGATGGAAGGACTGACTGAGGGAGCTCAGGCGTCCCCGAGACACTCAGGTTCTTGTAAATCCTTATGGATGGAAGGACTGACTGAGGGGCTCAGGCATCTCTGAGACACTCAGGTCCTTATGGTGGGGGATCTCTGACTTGGGCTATGGACAGAGACCCTGGAATGGAATCATTGCGCTAGAAATACAAAGGCAGAGGGACTTACCCAGGCTAATTAGTTGACTGGCGTCCAGTGGCGGTCCCGGTCAGAGGTCAGGAAGACACAAGAGGGGATGGTGCGACCACGGCCCTGAGGCAGGCTGGCGCAGCCAAGACTCCCCTCCCGGGTTTTGGCACCAAATGTAAGGTTTTTCGGTGGTGGCAAAAAGAAAAGACAGACAGAGAGAGAGAAAGAGTGGGGGCCAAACCACGTGGCTTTATTATATACTCGTGGATGAGGTTCTGGGGCTCCAAGAAAGGGGGGCCCCAGAAGTCGCCTCCGTTTGAAAGGGCTGAGGTCTTTTATACCCTTTGGGTGGGGTTGGGACTTGCGGCGGGAAGAGCTGGAGATTTTCCATTGTGACCTTGGGTGGTCATTGAGAAATAGGAGGGGCTGGAGGTATTTGTGGAATCCAGGAGCCGAAACGTTCTCATCCCGGTGGACATCTGGGTGTGGTTCCTCTCAGCAGGGCCTGGCAGTTTTGTCCTTGGTGGGTCTGGTCTCGGGAGCCTTGTCTTTTTTGATCTAGGGAAGGGAGGGGACCAGCCACCAGCCTTACAATTTCACCTATGCAAATTTAACCTAGAAAAAGCTGAGCACCTCTTCTGATTTGACAACTCTTCCCATGCAACTTATCAATAATAAAAAATAAACCTGATTATTTCAGACACATCTTTTTATAAGGTGAAAAAACAAATCTTTGTAATTTTCTGAGAGCCTTCTGGGAAATCTTAAAGATATGTTTAGGTGTAAAAAGATAACCTGAATGTTTATGGCAGCACAATTCACTATTGCAAGGACATGGAAACAACCCAAATGCCCGTCAATTCATGAGTGGATAATTAAAATTTGGTATATGTTCACAATGGAATATTACTCAATTCTAAGAAACAACAGCGAGTTAGCACCGCTTATATTATCCTGGATTGAGCTTAAGCCTGTTATCCAAAGTGAGGTGACACAAGATCAGGAAAATGTGCTCCACAAGTACTTGCCATCAAATTGGTACTGACTGATTAAAATTATGATGCTTAACTGGTGGTAGTGTTCACCAGGGATTGGTGGGGGGAGACCCACATCTTAGGGATGTGGTGAGCATTGTGAAGGGGAAGGGCATACCTCTAACCCTTCCTAGGGAGAGGCAAAGATATAAAATGTAACCAAAATGTCAAAAAAACCCCCACAACATTTATCAGGTTTCAGGCAGGTGGGAGGGGGGAGGAGGGGAAGTGTGTATACTTACTAATGAGTGCAATGCGCACCACCGAGAGGATGGACGAGCTAGAAGCTCTGACTCGGCTGGTGGGGGGGAGGAGGGGTGGCAAGGGCAATATATGTAACTTTAACAATATTTGTACCCCCATAATATGATGAAAAAAAGAAATAAAGAATCCTTAGATGCTCAGGAATTAGAGATGAGATAAGATACACATGTCAGAGCAGTAGGCCAGCTGACAGTAGGAGGTTGCTGTAAAGGTGGCATTGCCATGGTGAGGTTCAGTCTTCTACAAAGCAAAACTATATATCCAGTCATTTTTCAGTGGATTCTGAATTCAAATCACCTTGAACAAACTTGCTTAGAGCATCTACTATGTACCAAAGACATTCTAGACAGTGGAGAGAGATTAATGTAAAAACAATAAAAAAATGAAATCATGTCTTCTGCAGCAACATGGATGGAACTGGAGGCCACTATCTTAAGTGAAACAATTCAGAAACAGAAAGTCAAATACCACATGCTCTTACTTCTAAGTGGGAGCTAAATAATGTGTACACATAGATATGGAGTGGGGAATTATAGTCACTGGATAGTCAGAATGAGGTGTGGATGGGTGGAGGATAAGGGATGAGAAATTACTTAATGGGTACAAAGTACACTTTCAGGTTAAACTAGCCCAGAATTCACCACTATGTATCATGTAACAACACTGCACTTGTACCCCTTAAATTTATACAAATAAAACATTTTTAAAAGAGGGAGAAAAAGCCTGAAAGTTTTATTTACTTTTTTTTTAAGGATTTGGTTTAGAGAAGGCAAAAATCAAAAAAGTGATCAGAGAAGATCTGGACATTTATTAGGATGGGATCATGAGTGGCTGGGAATCCATACCTCATTACCTGTTTAACCAAAGTGACAATAAAACATTTTTAAATATATAGATTTTATAATCACTAATAAATTTTAAATCTTTAATAAGGAAATTTTGTTCATTTTCTTAAATGCTCAAAAGCATGATAAAGTTAACATCCAGCACAGACAACTGTCATCTAGAGAAAAAGGAACAGTTCATAAGGTAGGTAAAGGCAAGCAGGAAACCAAAGATCCAAGTGTATCAAAACTGAGCAAACTTTACTAAGATTTTAACATATTTCATAGCTTTTCAGACTCAAGTGTTATAAACTAAACCAAGGCAATTAAAATTCATATTCAAAGTTTTGCCCTTTGTTAGGCTTGTTCATATTCTAGAATAAACTGACACCTAAATTTAGGGTAGCTTTCCTGTAAAATCAGAACCAATTTAATAACAATACTAACATGCTGTTAACATTCAATGTGCTCATGATTTCTATCTTCAAATGAATGAGTAAGTATTCAGGCATTTAAACAATTACTTACTTTCAATTTCTAACATGATAAATATCAATAGTTATAACCCAAAAAACAACAAACATCCTCTTTGGGATCCTCAATAAGTTTTGAAAAATGTAAATTCATAATTGCAAGGCTGTGGAAGCAGCCCAAGTGCCCATCAATCCAAGAATGGATTAATAAAATGTGGTATATATATACCATGGAGTACTATTCAGCTCTAAGAAACAATGGTGATATAGCACATCTTATATTTTTCTGGTTAGAGCTGGAACCCATACTACTAAGTGAAGTATCCCAAGAATGGAAAAACAAGAACCATATATACTCACCAGCAAACTGGTATTAAATGAGCAGCACCTAAGTGGACACATAGGTACTACAGTAATAGGGTATTGGGCAGGGGGAGGGGGGAGGGGGGTGGGTATACACATAAATAATGAGTGAGAAGTGCACCGTTTGGGGGATGGTCATGCTGGAGACTCAGACATGTGGGGGGAGGGGGGAAGGGCATTTATTGAAACCTTAAAATCTGTATCCCCATCATATGCCGAAATAAAAAAAAAATAAATTAAAAAAAAAAAGAGTTTTGGAGATCAAAACAAAACAAAAACAACGAAACAACAACAAAGTGCTGAGAACTGCTGCTTTTAAGACAAAACTATTCTTTTCCTTGAAAACCAGAAGCATATACAGAAGTGCATTTCTCTGAAACTATTACTCCCAAGTATAGAATCAATCAGTTATTTTCATTATAACTATTAACCAAAGTAACTTCTATTTCACAGAGAAAACTAGGGGACCGAATAATTAGAAACTGTCTATCACATACCAGCATTTTAATAGACTTATAGAGCTCATTAATACACATAATACAACTTTCTGTAGACACACACATTCCTTAAATAAATTAATATCAATGTGTCAAAAATTAACACATAAATTCACAGATGCAAAGATATAGCCTCTTCATAGTGTAAAGACAAAAAGTAAAAGCATGTAAATTTAAAATTATGCTTAATAATCAGTGTTTCAGTATTCTGTCTTGCTTAAAAATGATCCAGGTATCTAATGAATGCCCATTAATTAACTCAATCCAATATCGATCCAATTTTTAATATCCTAAAAATCTTGGAAATTATTTTCTAGTGGACATAAAGCATAATTACTGTCAAAATACAATTTGTCAGAATAATGAATCAATTTGGTTAAACACAAATTTACATTTTTCATAGTCTTAAACATTAAATAGCTAGCTAATTTGGTCGGTAAATACCTTTAAGTTAAGAAGAACATAACCTAAGTAGAATAAAGTGTATGTTTATATTATACTTAACACTGATAAATCAGGGAATATATAGCTGTTTTTATTAAACCAAAAGTAGGAAACTATCCTTATTTACCAAAGATTTACTTAAATTAAAAAATTGGATTCTTGCTGGGCACAGTGGCTCACACCAGCACTCTGGGAAGCCAAGGCAGAAGGATTGCTTGAACTCCAGAGTTTGAGACCAGAGTGAGCAAAATCAAGACTCTCGTCTCTACTAAAAATAGAAAAATTAGCCAGGTGTGGTGCCATAGGCCTGTAGTCCCAGCTTCTTAGAAGGCTATGGCAGGAGGATTGCTTGAGTCCAGGAGTTTGAGATTCCAATGAGCTATGATGACCATGGCACTCTAGCCCAGGCAACAGAGTGAGACTCTGTCTCAAAAAAAAAAAAAAACTCTGCTGTGACTATCTTGAAATTTTTAATTTTTGAACAAGAGGCCTCATATTGTCATTTTACATGTAATTTTTTTTTAAAATTGGATTCTTAAGCATTTTTTAGTTAGTTTCTATAAGAATTTTTTATTCTAGCACATTAAGGTATCAGAAGTTCAATTTCTTTATTTTCTGGGAATTAGGGGAATATCCCATGCCTTTAAGTGCTTATTTATCTTTATAAGTCAATCAGAACAGAGATCTTTTAATTTAAGAGACTTTATCATCTAGTATTATTAATACTATCTGGAGGTAGGAAAACATTACACATTCACACAAAGAAAGATAAAGGCCTTTCTGAATTACAAATACATATTACACACAGACACAGAGAGAGCTTACAGCTTCAATTCTACCATTTCAGCCATGAGTCAAGAGTAAAAGTAGAAACACAAAAACTCACTGATTCAAATGTCAAAAAGTTGCTATCTTTTTCTGTGGACATAAAATTCTTAATTGGCTTGAGCTCAAAATAGACAAACAGAAAGACAGACAAATCAGATTCTCTGTTGTCTATCACCCAACAAAGACTAGATCTCTATTAACCATTAAGCCATTTACACAGATCTCCAAATGGTCAGATCATACAACCAAATTCCCAATCATTACTGTCAGCAATGAGGAATAACTTATCTGCTCAAAACAAACCAAAAACAAAACACAAAATTAGTCGATAGAAAAATTAAAGTTAGAATAACAGAGTCAATACTTCACCTCTGAGAACCAAAAAAAGATGTGCCTGGGTTTAAACTGCTCATGAAGTGCCCTTCACTGGTGAGGAAGTTTCCCTGGTTCTGTTAGATAAATTCATTGGATATCTCGGTGGAAGTCCTCCAATACTGTCAACAGATAATTTTCAAAGTAATAAAGGTAAAAACATTACTCTCAGGCAGATACAAAAATAAACACGTTAAAGATTTTATTTAACTCAATCAACAAGGCAAGCAAGCAGATATTATAACTGATTCAAAAGAGAAGTAAAAAAACCCACAAATTTATATAGAGTGAAAGAATTTTGAAATAAATATGCAAATGAAGGCAAAACTGGTTTTTCTACAGGGGTTAGGGAAATCAGTTGAACTTCTACCAGATCTAGCAAATAGGACAGGATTTGCAGCTCTTTAGATAAAAATTATTTTGCATTGGTATAGGTTATCTATAATTTATTCCCCAATCAGAAACTGATAACCCAGAGCAGTATATCCTAGAAAATGCACAGTTTTCCATTGAAATACAAAATTTTCCCTACACTACCCACATAATTTTGGTGCTGCATACCAGAATATGTTCATATTATGGTACAACTTCAGTGCCTGAACTTGCATATCACAATGCTAAGTGAGTCTATATGCTGAACAGTAGAGATATTCTTTGAAGTTATTCTTACATCAGGATGGCTAACAATATCTTAATTATACACAAAAGTGACTTTATACAACTCAACAAGTTATATCCCACTAAACCCAAACTAAATGTAACCCCAACTCAACTTCCTCCTAATTGAGTCCTGAAAATTCCAACATCAGAATAAAATGAGACAGATGTCTTCAATGTGTCAATTTGACTGGACCATAGGGTGCCCAGACATTTGGTTAAACATTCTTCTGGGTGTGTCTGTAAGGGCATTTCTTGATGAAATTGACATTTGAATTAGTAGACTGAGTAAAGTAAATGGCCCTCCCTAATGTGTGGGGACTGATAGAAGCTCATCTAGTCAATTGAAGACCTGAATAGAACAAAAGGGCTCAGTAAGAGGAAATTCCACCTGCCTGACTGCTTGAGTGGGAACATGGATCTTCTCTTGCCCCCCATTGGAATTTGCACCATCTGATCTCCTGATTCTCAGACCTTCAGATTTTAACTGGAACTACACTATCAGCTGTCCTGAGGCTCTAGCCTGCTGACCATCAATCTTGGGACCTGTCAGTCTACAAAATCACATGAGCCAATTCCTTACAATCTCTCTTTCGCTCATTCTTTATATATCCTGTCGGTTCTGTTTCTCTGGAGAACCCTGACCAATATAAGGTCTTAACCAGCTGTACTTAAAATATCTTACTTTTTCAAATTTTACAAAAATATTGAACCATATGAGTACCTTCCTAGGGCCTTGGCAAGTGCCCAGGCATGTGAGAGGCCCTGAAGCTTAAGATTCACTAGCTTCACAGTAAATCTACCTCTACTTCTATTCATCTTTTAAAACTCTGACCTCCAAAAGTGCCTTTCTTGACTCCCTGATGCCCCCTTTCTCCTCACAGGTAAAAATGATTATTTACTTCTGGTGTTATGTCTATATCTTGTACATCTTGGAATATTGTGTTTGTCACTCTGGTTTGCCTCACTAGATTGTAAGCTTCTTAAGTGGAGATACCGGGTCTTGTTTCTATATCCTCAGTGCCTAACAAAATAGGGCCTCAATAAACATAAATGAACCAATGACAAATATGGCTTATTTCACTGGCAAACCAGAGCCCTCCAGCTACAAAGCCCCCTACCATTACATCCCACCACGCCCTCACTACCCCTTTATACTCCATACATTTTCCTTCCCCTTCGACTGCCCAGTCATCACTCAAATACATTCATCTGTTGCAGTTATCTATTTCTGCGTAACAAACTACCCCAAACTTAGCGGTATAGAAAAGCAACATACGCTTGTTTTTATCTCTCCCTGTATGGCAGTTGACTGAGATTAACTCAGTGGTTTCTCATTCAGGGTCTCTCATATGGTTGCAGTCAGGTGGTGGCTGGAGGTGAGGTCACTTCAAAGGCCTCTTCACTCACAGATCTGTACCTGGACTGGAAAGAGTCAAACAGCTGGTACCCAGAACACTTCGGGTTCCTCAAACATCTCTCTATTTTTATGTGGTCAAACCAACATGGCAGCTGCAAGGGAGCTGAACTTCATACATGATGCCTTATAGATCCAAAGATATGTGTCCTGAGGGAGAAAGAACCAAGCAGAAACTATATGAAAATTTTAGGACTTAAACAGGGAAGTAATACTGCATCCTATTCCTTGAAAGTAAGTCATTAACACCAGCCTGTATCCCAGGAGAAGGCAGGCAGACGTCATTCCTTGATAGGAGGAAGGTTAAAGAATTTGCAGACACGTTTTCAAACTGCCAAACTATCCCCTTGGACACTTTCATGTAGACCTCACTCCCTCATAGGTGGCAGCAGACCAATCAAACCATCTGACTCCTGACAACATCTTAGCTGACAACCTTCCCTCTCCATGACTATTTAGCAAAACTAATGTACAACGGTCTTCAGAAAGCTTTGATGGAGTGAGATGCCAGCATTTTGATGACTTTGCCATTCAGCTTAGCACCAGGAGACTATGTTTTCCCCCTTGTCTCTAACATAGCCACCCCAGGCTTAGCTCAGATACTGCGAAGATAAAACTCTTACTTTTTTCTTGTTTGTCATATAAATGCACACTAATTTGCTTAAGCTAAGAAATAATTAATTGTACTAATACATATAATTAATATGTACTCCAATAAAAAGTAGGTTTAAAATGACCAGGTAACAGTCTAAAATTTAAATGGCTTCTGAGAATATTTCATTTGACGTTAATTCAAATCGATTTTTGCTTTCTTCTGAGGATACTCACTCCATCCTCAGCCTAGTCCTGACAGGCTGTGGCCAGCATGCTCTGTCCTTCAGCTCTACAGACACTTCAAACATTATTTAATTTAATCCTTCCAAGAGCCTAGCAGGGAAGAAATTATTCCCCTGTAATGTACTGATGAAGAAAATGAGTTTCAGAGAGTTTAGATAATTCCCTGTTTCCTCCAGCTCATACCGGCTGAAGGAAACAGGAACTCACTTCTGTCTGACTGTGTATAGGCTTCCTGGGGCTGTTGTAATGAATTACCACAAACTTGGTGACTTAAAACAGCAGAAATTTATTGTCACAAAGTTCTGGAGGACAGAAATCTGAAGTCAAGGTGTTGGCAGGAGAACCTGATCCCTGTCTCTTTCCAGCTTCTCATGGCTTAAGGCGTTCTTTGGCTTGTGGCTGCATCACTTCAATCTCTGCCTCTGTCTTCATATGGCCTTCTGCTCTTCTTTGTGTCTTTGTCTTCTTTTCTGTCTCTTATAAGTACATCATTTGATTTAGGGCCCACCCACATAATCCAGGATAATCTCCCCCATTTAAGATCCTTAATCACATCTGCAAAGACCCTTTTTCCAAATAAGGTCAAACACACAGGTTCTGGGGGTCAGGACATGGACATGTCTTTTGGGGGAAACTTCTGTTCAACCTACTACAGAATATTTTCTGTAGTAGGCACCACTGACATTGGTGCCAGCCTATGGCCAGACAGGATAAAATCAAAGGGGCTGTGAAATCTCTAGCATGGTTATCAAGATCACTGGTGCCAATGCTAGACAGACCTAGTGCCAAGCCTCTTTCTACCTCCTACCAGCAACTGTGTGACTCTGGAAAAGTTTGTTAACCTCCCTGAGCCTTAGTTTAGTTTTTGTAAAATGGGGATCATAAGTGCTTACCTTGTCATGTTGCTGAAAGAATTAAATAATTAAATAAATAGATGCTGTGCTTCAAATTATGTCCAGAATTCAGCCACTTCTCACCATCTTCTCAGCTACCACTATGGTCCAAACCAACATCACCTCTCACCTAGATTTTTGCCACAGTCTTCTTACCGGCCTCCCTACTTTTAGACAATAGTCAGAGGGATTTCTTAAAAACCTAAATCAGATCATATCCCTCCTCTGTTGAGAGCCTGCCAATGGCTCCCGCATCATTCAGAGGCAAAACAAAAGTCCTTCCATGGTCTGTATGAGATCCTACACAATCTGGCCCTCTGCTACCTTTCTGACCTTGTCTCCTACTACTCTCCCCTTGCTCATTCTACCCTAGAAATACAAGCTTCCTTGATGTTCCTGACTTCTACCAAACCTGTTCCTGCCTCAGGGCCTTTGCACTTACTGTTCCTTTTTAGCCACATGGATCACTCTGGTTCTCTGTTTCACTCTATCCAAGTCTCTGCTTAAATGCCACCTTATCAGAGAAGGCATCCACCTATATAAAGAAGCAACCTATTGTGGGTTGAGTTGTGTCCCTCTCCCCAGAAAGATTTGTTGAAATCCTAATGCTAGTTACTTGTAAATGTGACCTTATTTGGAAATGAAGTCTTGTAGATATAATCAAGTTAAGATGAGGTCATATTCCATCAAGGTGGGCCCTAATCCATTATGGATGGTATCTTTATAAGAAGAGGACAAGAGACACAGAGACACACAAGGGAGAATGCCATGAGACAACAGAGGCAGAGATTGGAGTGATGTGTTTATGAGCAAAAGAATACTAAGAATCATTGGCAATGCCAGAAGCTAGGGGAAAAGACATAGAAAAGAGTTTCCTTTAGAGCCTAAAGTAAAAGCATGGCCCTGTCTATACTTTGATTTCAGACTTCTAGCTTCCAGAACTGTGCAAGAATAAATTCCTTTTCTTTAAGCCACACAGTTTGTGGTAAGCTCAAGGAAACTAATAGGGCTTAGTTTCCCTATTAATCCTCCTCTTCCTCCTCCCTAACCCCATTTACTCAATTTCCTTACTGTTTTATTTTTCTTCATATTATTTAACATATTATAAACATGTTTGTGTATCGCCTATCTCCCCCAAACTAGAATGTATGCTCCAAGAGAGCAGGAACTTTGTTTCGTTTGCTGCTGCAATCACCAGTGCTTAGAACAGTACCTGGTACATAGTAAGTGCTCAACAAATACTTGTTAAGTAAGCCTATTACTGAATCATGTCAGTAGAGCACTAAATATATGCGTGGAGTATAGTAAGTTTTCAGTAAATGATAATTATTATTATTTCTGTTATCATTCTTACTAAGCCCCTTTCTATCAGATAAATGCTCCTCTTCACATATAACTCCCTCACCTACCAGCCATGAGTCCTTTGTCTCCACTATGCCTTCCTCAAGATGGCAAGATTTACTCAAAGTGATCTACAGATTCAATGCAATGCATATCAAAATTCCAATGGCATTTTTCACAAAAATAGAAAAAGCAATCCTAAAATTCCTATGGAAACACAAAAGACCCTGAATAGCCAAAGCAATCTTGAGCAAGAACAACAAAGCTAAAGGCATCTCACTTCCTGATTTCAAAATACATTACAAAGTTACAGTAATAAAAATGGTATGGTATGGTATTGGCATAAAAGCAGATATATAAAGCATTGGAACAGAATAGAGAGTCCAGAAACAAATACACATACACTCTCTTCAATAAATGGTGCTGGGAAAATTAGATATCCACATGCACAGAATGAAATTAAATCCTTATCTCACACCATATAAAAAAATTAACTCAAAATAGATGAAAGACTTAAATGTCAGACCTAGAACTATAAAGCTATTGGAAAAAAACATAGGGAAAAGCTTCTTGACATTGGTCTTGGCAATGATTTTTTGGATGTGACCCCAAAAGCACAGACAACAAAAGCAAAAATATACAAATGAAATTGCATCAAACTAAAAAGCTTCTGCACAGCAAAGGAAACAATCAACATATCTGCCCCAGTGTGAGGCCAGATCCCACAGCCCCAGGCTCCAGACCTGCCCAGTAGACTCCAGCTCTGAGCCACCCCTCTGCCAGGCCCATACCCATAGACTCAGTCTCCAGGCCCACTCCAGTGCCAGGTCTGCCCCAGAAGCCCCAGGCTCCAAACTATCATGACCACATACGTAGTTGGCCCCCTTTTCCCAGGCTTCAGGCCCAACCCAGCATTGGGCCTGCCTCTGCAGCCCTGGTCATCCAGTTAGCACCGTGGACCCAGCCTCCAGGCTGGCCCCTGCGTTTACAGACATAAAAACAGACACATAGACTGGTGGAACAGAATAAAGAGCCCAGAAATAAATCCACACATTTACAGTCAATTATTTTTGACAAAGATATCAAGAACACACAATCAAGAAAGAACAGTCCCTTTAATAAAAGGTATTGGGACAACTGGATATCTCTGTGCAGAAGAATGAAATTAGACTCTTATCTCACACCATATAATAAAATCAACTCAAAATGGGCTGGGCACAGTGGCTCACCCCTCTAATCCCAGCACTCTGAGGCCGAGGCAGGAGGATTGCTTGAGGTCAGGAGTTTGAGAACAGCCTGAACAAGAGTGAGACCCCATCTCTATTAAAAATAGAAAAAATTAACCAGGTGTGGCGGTGTGCACCGGTAGTCCCAGCTACTCAGGAGTCTGAGACAGGAGAATCACTTGAGCCCAGGAGTTTGAGGTTGCTGTGAGCTAGGCTGACACCATGGGCACTCTAGCCTGGGCAACAGAGTGAAACTCTGTCTCCAAAATAAATAAATAAATAAATAAATAAAAATAATAAAATAAACTCAAAATGAACTAAAGACCTGAAACTGAAAACTACTAAAAGAAAACATAGGGGAAAAGCTTTATGACATGGGTCTGGGCAATGATCTTTTAGATATTACCCCAAAAGCACAGGCAACAAAACCAAAAATGGACAAATGGGATTATATCAAACTAAAAGCTTCTGCACAGCAAAGGAACCAATCAACAGAGTAGAGAGACAACCTATGGAATGGGAAAATATATTTGCAAACCATACATCTGATAAGGAGTTAATATCCAAAATACGTACGGTACTCAAACAATTCAATAGCAAGTAAACAAGTCAATTAACAAATGGGCAAAGGACCTGAACAGATATTTCCCAAAAGAAGACATATGAATGGCCAACGAGCATATGAAAAAAATGCTCCACATCACTAATCATCAGGGAAATGCAAATTAAAACTACAACAGTGTGATATCACCTCAAACCTCTTAGAATTGTTGTTATAAAAAAGACAAAAAATAACAAGAGTTGGTGAGGATGTGAAGAAAACAGAACCTTGGGACAGACATTTGGAAAACAGTATGGAGGTTCCTCAAAAATCTAAAAAGAAAATTACCATTTGATCCAGGAATCACACTTCTGGATATATATCTAAAGGAAATGAAATCAGTATGTCAAAGAGGTATCTGCACTCCCATGTTCATTCCAGCATTATTCACAATAGCCAAGATACAGTATCAGCCTAAATGTCCATCAATGGGTGAATGGATAAAGAAAATGTAATATATATATATATATATATATATATATAGAGAGAGAGAGAGAGAGAGAGAGAGAGAGAGAGAGAGAATGAAATACTATACAGTCTTTTAAAAGAAAGAAATTCTGCCATTTACATCAGCGTGAGTGAATCTAGAGGATATTACGCTACGTTAAATAAGCCAGGCACAAAACGTACAAATACTGCAGGATCTCACTTACATGCGGACTCTAAAAATGTTGAAGTCATAGAAGCCGAGAGTAAAATAGTAGTTACAGGGGATGCGGGCAGAGGTTTGGGGGAATTTAGTAGATGATGGTCAAAGGCTACAAAATTTCAGTTAGATAAGAGGAATAAATTCAAGAGTTCTACTGTGCAACATGGCAACTATAGTTAATAACAATGTCTTATATTCTTGAAAATTGCTAAGAGTATATATATGTATTTGCCCGTGTGTATACACACACAATGAAAAATTATTTTATAAAAGAAGGAAGTCCTATCATTCACAACAACATGAACAAACATAAAGGACATTATGCTCAGTGAAATTAACCAGAGGCAGAATGACAAATATCGCATGATCTCACTTATATGTAGCATCTAAAAAAGTCAAACTCATAGAAGCAAAAAGTAGAATGGTGATTGCCAGGGGCTGGGATGTTGGGGGAAAGGGGAGATGTTGGTCAAAGCATACAAAGTTTTAGTTCTGCAGGATGAATAAGTTCTGGAGATCTAACATATAGCACGGTGACTATAGTTAATAATACTGTATTATATATTTGAAAGTTTCTAAGAGAGTAGATCTTAAATGTTCTTACCACAAAAAGAAAAAAATGGTCACTATGTGAGGTAAAGGATATGTTAATTAGATTGATAGTGGTAATCATTTCACAATGTGTACATATGTCAAAACATCACACTGAACACCTTAAATATATACAATTTTGTTGTATATATTCTTTTCTTGTATATCAATAAAGATGGAAAAATTAAAATTATAAAAGATGGCAGGATTCAGTCTGAAAATTATCAAGGAAGGATTATAATTACTTTCTTTTACACTATATCCTCCAATTCCTAATACATAGAACACAAAAATTTAATACATATAAGTCCCCAAAATCGCCAGAATATTCCTCTCCATCATGTTCATTTTTTAAGTAATTTTTTTTCTTTTTTAAAGACAAGGGTCTTCCTATGTTGCCCAAGCTGGACTTGAACTCCTAGGCTCAAGCAAGCCTCTCGCCTCAGTCTCCTGAGATGCTAGGACCACAGCTTGCAAAACTTTTAAAATAAGGGCCTCTCTCTGAGCCTGGCAGCACATGTAACCAGCTGTCTTAGATCAATTTCTCCTAGAAGCAGACCCTGAGATGAGGATTTGTGTGTAAGTGGATTATCAAGGAAGTGCTCCCACAAGAAGCCCATAAGGGAATAGAGGACGCAGGATGAAAAAGGGGAGGAAACCAGGCAAGGGTGAAGTTCCAGACTCAGCCTGATCCCCAAAGGAGATCTGCAGTTAAATTACACATCAGAATTTGTTCAACCTGGAAACACAGAAGTTGGATCTTATATTTCCACTCCAGTCTGTCATTGGCTACTTGGAGTGGGCTGGGGTGGTAATGTAAATCTCAGACACTTCCAAGCAGCAGTGTGCTGGAGCCAGTTTGTACTGGCTCTATAGAGGCGATTACTCCCAACTCTGAATTCAGTAAAGTCACATCGGTAGCTTGAAATCAGCCATAATGGAAATATTTATACCATGAAAAATGATCAATACCACAAATCAGGATGTCAAATTCATTTAAAAAAAAAAAAACAACTGTTAAACATTTATAAGCACAACAGTGCTATCATGTCTGTACAGCAGAGGTGACATTTGTGCTCAGAGAAAATCCTCTGGAGGTCACAGGTGCCAGCCATTAAGAGCAAAGCCTGAAGAAGCTAGAGGATGCCCACACGGGATTGATAAAAGGAATGGAAGGGCTGGATGGGGTGCCAGTAGTGTCCACCACACCAGTACAGATCTACTCTGCTTAAATATGGACCCTCCCTGAGTTCTTTCTTCCTTGAGAGAACAACCAGCCAGACAGCCAGGGCTTGATGTGAACCTGAGGAGCACCTCCATTACTCAGTCTCCAGGCTCCACTTGGAGGTGAAGAGAACTGAATCAACTCTGCTGCCATCCCTGTCTGCTCCCCCAGATGCATTTATTCATGGGCTGGGTGACCATGAAGAAGAGAGTCTTCCTTCTGAAGGTGGGCACATTCCTCTCTTCTTGGCCCATTCATAACTCAGTGTCTGACCAGGAGTTTTCACAGTGACAGCACCTTGTCCATAACAAAGAGGACAAATAGAAATCAAGGTGTTTTTCTTCCATGGAGACAAGAACAAAGAACAATATCCAACCATTGTAGCCTTTGACTTACCGGCTGGTAACTAGCTCCATTTCCATGGAAACAGAGAGCAGAACAGGAAAAAGAAAGGCTTTTTAGAATAATAGCAGGTTTTGTGTTGTGAGTTACTTTTTTAAAAAATAAAGCCAGCAAGGTGCCTACATTCTCTCAGCCCTGACCCCCACACTGCTCTACAGAGGCCACCTGCCTGCCCACCAGGCCTCCCAGTGAGCCAAGGTGGCCCGAGCTGGCGGGAGACCACACAACAGCAGCCCTGAAGAGGGAGATACATTCATAAAAAAAACAAAGACAGTTACTTTCAAGGAGAACAAAGTCTTATGCAAAGAACTAGCTGCTTTTTATATATCCTTTGACTTAAAAAAAAATTATGTTTGACCTGAGAGAAAAAGCTACATACCACATTGAAGAATCATTTTGAAATTATGGTAAAGCTTCAGAAGTTGAGGTGCTACAATTGCACCAGCCCTCTGCCACCCCCTTTCCTGGGCACTTTGGGGGAGAGATGGTCAGAGTGACTGGTCTTTTGGGTGCTTGGTTCTGTTTTACATCTTGGCCTTACTCCAGAAATCAACAGCATCTGTGGGCATTCTGTCCCTTGGCATGTAGCCTGAGCACATAGAGCTCAGCCTCCCAAGCAATCCAGGGGACAGCCAAGCAGCAGCATCTCTGATCATATGCCTGATTCACTTCATGTGAGTGTCATCGAAATCAACCATTTTAAGAGAAGTGAAGAATCCTACAGCCCACATACAACTGCCATGGAAAGAAAAAGTAGAATTGAGGGGGAAAAAAAGACACCAAGAGAAGCGATGAGTGCTGATCTCTCTTTTCAGAATGGCAAGTTCGCCTTGGTAACCATAACTCATGGTTGCCATAGAGATGAATACGGTTGCTAAGGGAACCTGATGTTAGAGACTGAAAAAAAAAAAAAGAGTTCTGCAGGGCTCTGAAGTTTGGGCCTTTGTGTTTTACTGAGTAGTGGGCTTCTTGGAGAAGAAGCCTCCGAGATGAAGATTCAGGTACAAGAGATTTATGAAAGAGGTGCTCCACAGAAAGTGGGGAAAGATATACAGTGCCAAGAAAGGAAGTCTGAAGGGCTTCAAGAGGGGCATCAGTAGCATCCACTACATGGGGACATAGGGTTTTTATTATAAAATACGGCCAAGCTGCTTTTTAAACAACATGAAAACAACTCTTTGACCACTCACTTTCTCAAAGAAATCAACTTCCTTAAGGTCTTTCCCAGGCAGCAGAGCAAGAACCAGGGTGAGGCAAGGGAGACACTTACCTCTGGCACAAAATGTAAGGTAGTGCCCAAAATCTCAGCAATTAAGATAAATAATATCTGAATGCAGTATTTTTAAAAATAAAATAATGCAAAAAACCCACAGTGAAAAAGATATCAATATTTTAAATAAAGAGAGGACCTCACTTGCCTCCCCCTAGCTAATGCTGGCCCTACCTGGTTCTTCAGTGACAAAAACAGGAGGCTGGTCTGTGGGCTGTAGTTTGCCAATTTGATTTTTTTTGAATAGTAGTCTAAAATATTATGTCTTTTGATTTCTGAGGTTTGAGGTGCCTCCTTAAATTCTGCACCAGAGGCAAGTGCTTCACTTGCCTCACCCTAGTTCCAGCCCTGTTCAGGGGAGTAACAACTTCCTGAGAAGTGAGCAGGGTGCAAGGATTCCTGTCCTGTGACAACTCCTCCCCTCAACACACACAGGTATACCCTCAAATTCCTCCCCTTTCCCAATCTCCAAATCCCAAATCTCAATCACTAGGAATTAAGAAGTTTTTTTAAAAAATGTTTTCCATTTAGTAAATACATACTTTTTGTGTGTATGCAGCTTAAAATCTTCTAGTCCCTGGGAAGACTCATCTGCTACACTGACCATGCCTTCATAGAGAGACTTAACCCTCAATTAAGGTGGCCAACTCATCCCGGTCTCTCCAGGATTTTCCTGATTTTAGCACTGAAATTCACATATCTCAGGTATCCTCTCAGTCTCAGCCACACAGGATGGTTGGTCACCCTACATGTAATCCTGCTTCTCTAGAAGAGGACTGCTTTTGTCTTCAGATTCTGGACCCCAAGAGAGGAGCCCTGCTCCAGTCACTATTGTTGCATAGCAAACATCACCAACATGATCACGTAAAACCACCACCATTTTAGTATACCTTTGGGGTCTATGGGTTAGGAATTTGGACAGAAGTTATCTGGAGTCTCAGCTGAGAAGATTCAAAGGCTGGAGAGTAACTTGGCTATTGGCTGGAACCTCAGCAGGGCTGTCATCCAGAACACCTATCCATGGCTTCTCCACATGATCTCTCTGCATGGGATAGTGTGAATTTCCTAAGAGCATAACGGCTGGTTCCAAGAGCAAGCACCCCAAAGACTACAATGGAAGTGTAGAGTAGTTTTATGATCTGGCATCAGAAGTCACATAGCATCACTTTCTCCACATTCTGTTGGTTGAGTCAGTAAAAAGTTCCACCAAGGTTCAAGGGGAAGGGACAAAGACTTCACCTCTTAATGGCAGAGTGACACAGGTATAGAAGAGCATGTGGAATGAAGATATTGTTTTGGACATCTTTGGAAAATGCAGTCTGCCACAGTCACATGAGCAACAGGGTGTCTCCAGAGGAAGTGAGAAGGAATTCTATACGTCAGCATGGCCTCCAGCCTCCTTGAGGCTCCTGGGTGGCTGCCCTGTGCTGCTGTGAAGAGGCATAAGGATAGACATTCTTGGCAGGAGCAGGGACCCAAAGTCCTGAGGGTCCTTAGCTAGTCCTGGGCACCTGAACAATGATTGGGAGGTGGAAACTAGGACCAAATTGTTGTTCCATGGAGTGAGGATTCCCAGCCCCCAGGATCTCTAATCTCTCCCACTCCTGAAATCAACACTTTGGTCATGGACCAAATGTCCGTGTCCCCTCCAAATTCATATATTGAAGCCCTAACACCCAATGGGATAGTATTTGGAGGTGGGGCCTTTGGAAGGTTGATTAGGTTTAGATGAGGTCATGAGGCCCTCTTGATGGGAATAGCACACTTATAAGAGGAAGAAATTTATCTCCCCAACCTCTCCCCATGTGAGGACATTGTGAGAAGGTTGCCATCTGCAGGCCAGGAAAAGAGCCCTCACCAGAATCCAAGCATGCTGGCACCCCAATCTCAGACTTTCAGCCTCCAGAACTGTGAAAAAGTAAATGTATGTTAAGCCATCCTGACTGTGCTATTTTGTTATTGCAGCCCAAGTGAACTAAGACAACTTCTTCCACAGAGCTCGTACTCAAGGGAGTGAAGAAAAGGCATTTATGAATTTCCTCACCTAGTGCCCACAGTTGTGTGTACACCAGGAGGTGGTGCCCTCCCTCTGACCTCCAGTTCAATGTGGCCACCAACCCCTAGGAAGGACCCCAGAGCCTCTAGCTACTAGCTACAGAAACTGCAGGCCTGGTTGTCCAGGCCCCTAATGAAGAGCTCTCTCCTAGGCTGCTTTCTGCCTTGGAACAGGCAGAGGCTAGGGACCCTGTCTTCCCAGAGTTTTCTCTGCCTTCTCTGTCATGGCCCCAGTCTGCATCTAGCTTCTAGATGTATGTGAGAACTAGCTTGCATGCCATTGAATAAACATAACTTGCAAGAAGAAGAAGAAGCCATTGAAGGCCTTAGGCACAAAATTGGAAGATATATTTTTAAAGTTCATTGACAGCAAAAGCATCAAAATCCTATTGTAGGGTATCAGGCAGGTGAGAGGGGGGAGGAGAGGATGGGTGTATACAAACATAATGAGTGAGATGTGCAGCGTTTGGGGGATGGTCACGCTTGAAGCTCTGACTCAAGGGAGGAGGGGGGACATGGGCAATCTATGTAACCTTAACATTTGTATCCACATAATATGCTGAAACAAAAAAATGTATTTTATAATAAAAACAATGCTGTTGTGTGGGGGTTTTCAAGGCCAAATTAAGATCCCAGAGGGCAATTTAGAGTGATGATGTTCTGCCTCTTTTAAAACTTAAATACTCAGGGGACAGCATACAGCTTGTGTGACTTTGATTCTTCTGTTAAAGCTGTGAAAGAAGAAAGACTTTTTTTTTTTTGCTCTATATTTCAAGTCTGAGTGGTGAGAGGAGAGAACAACCCACAATACAGTATAAGAATAGAAACTAAAAGAAAATGATTAGAAACTGACAAATAGGCGTTATTAATGGTTTCCACAAATTAGGTTAGTCAGAAAGAGTTTTAAAAGTTCCAGTATAGTTTGCTGGTACATCTGCCAGTCAACTTTCAAATGAAATTTGTATGTTCATGTTCTTCCTATACTCAAAAGTAAATCGGTGGTGGTGTTGCTGTTATCAGACTATCTGTTTAGGCCCACTAACAATGAATTGTTTGCTCTTCTTATATTTGATTCAGACTTTCTTTTTGCTTAAGATTGCTTTGGCTATACAAGGTCTCCTTTGGTTCCATACGAAGCATAGAATTATTTTTTCTAGCTCTGTAAAGAATGGTGATGGTATTTTGATAGGGATTGCATTAATTCTGTAGAGCACTTTAGGTAGTATGGACAATTTAACAATATTGATTCTGCCAATCCATGAGCATGGTAGGATTTTCCTTCTGTTTACATCTTCCACAATTTCTTTTCTCAGTATTTCATAGTTCTCCCTATATAGGTCTCTCACCTCCTTTGTTAAATACATTCCTAATGATTTAATTTTCTTTGATGCTATTGTGAAAAGTGTGTCTTTGGTTTGATTTTTGGCTTGACTGTTATTGGCATATATGAATGCCACTGATTTGTGTAGACTTTCCTAAAATGACTAAGTTTTCATAAAGGAAAAAATGAACACCCACCCCTACAATGGGTTGGAATCCAATTTAAAGGTTACACCAGTTACTTTTGATTGCTGTAATAGGGTTCCAATGAGTCAAGAGCATAGTGTGTAGATTAGAAAGAAAACTACAAATTTTTCCCCTTCCAGCATCCATGCCTCTGAAATGTGTATTGCAGATCCTTGAATGCAGATGTTAAGTGGGTCTTTTCATCTGTTAAATCTAGGGTTGGCCATGTAATTTCCTTTTGACTGATGAGACATTAGTATTATGACACAAGGAGAGACTTCAAAAATATTTGCACGTTGGAGCTTCTCTTGAAAATTTAACTGCATCTATGTGAACAATCCCAGGCCTGAGAGACACGTGAAGCAATCACTCCTGCTGCCACAGCTACCACCACCACCAGCCAAACCCTAGAAGCAGAGCCACTAACTGACAGGAATCCAACTGCAGATATATGAGAGAATATAGCTGAGGCCAACAGAAAATCTTTCCAACTGAGCCCCACCAAAATTACTGACCTACAGACTTGTGATCTAAATAAAAACGGTCAGTGTGTTAATACTGTTTCTGAGTGATTTGTTAGGCAGCAATAGTTAACACACATAGATGCTCAGGTGTTCATTTCCTTTAAAATTTAGATGAATTTCTTAGTAAGAGAGGTAACAAAGGGCTCACCTTTCAAATAATATTAGTTTCCACTTAATCTCATGATACATAAGATTGCCATCATTTTTATTTTAAAAACATATTTCCTTTTGCCTCTTCCCATGACAACAGTGTGAGTTGATAGGGGTTAGGTTAAATATAGGATGTGGCTGGCAGTTAAAGAGCAGAACATGAAGCTGAGTACTTTCAGCTTATTTTCAACCCAACACTGCAGGGCACAGCATCCAAGTAGGCAAAGTTCCTGCCCTCACAGCCACTGACCCTGAAGACTTCAAGGCTTCTTTCTTTGTCCACAGTCCTTGGGGTGCAACCTTCATTCCCTGCTCTCCTGGGCCCCTTTCCCTAACAAGGCTTCATTATAGTAACAGAAATACAACAGCCAGGGCCAGCTTAATTGGCATGTAACCAGTGCAGTTGCACAGGCCCTCACATTCAGAAAGGCCCCTATGCTGGAAAGAGTTAACAAAGCAGGTCTGACTGCTTAGCATTGAAAAGGACTGCTTACAAGGTTGGCTGTTGGCTGGTGCCTGGGAAGTTGGATTTCAGAAGGGTTCCCACCCTTCCCTAACTGATAAGACAGTTCACTGTGCCTAGATTGTTTATACAAACAATGTGGTTTATGTTGAACACCTGCTTTTCATCTGGGAGTATGGAATTTGGGTACATGCCAAGCAAGGGGTGCCTACGTGACCAGCCCCCAGTAAAAACCCTGGGCATTGAATTTCTAAAAAGCTTCCGTGGTTGGCATCATTTCAGATGTGTTGTCACAACTCATTTGTGACTCCACTGGGAGAGGACTCTGGTAAAACTGCACCTGGTCTCCCCTGGACTTTGTCCCATGGAACTTTTCCCTTTCTGATTGTGCTGTGTATCCTTTTGCTGTAATAAATCACAACCATGAGTATTATATGCTGAGTCCTGTGAGTCCTCCTTGTAAATCATCAAACCTAGTGGTGATCTCCAGGACCCCAGACCCAGCCCCACATTTGGAGTTTAATGCTCTATAGTCACCATCTTGATATTCTTCATTTCACCTTTAAATCTGTGCTTCCTAAGCAAAGTCAGATAGGACAACGCAGCATGCTCCAGAGACTTGGAGCCCCTTACCCCTGCCTCTCCTCATATCCCACGGTTCCCGCACCCCTCAGCCCCTATCATTGCTGCATTCTGCCACTGCCGGGGTTCTAGTCACCAGGTTAGGTTGGGGCATGCACCCTGTGGGTCTCTGGGAGTGGCGTGGTGGCTGCAGCCCTTGCCAAGGCTAACAGCTCCATTGTGCATTCAGTGGTTGACTTGGCAGGGGACAAGCTTCTTGCCTACTCCCATCCAGGTACCTAGCGGGTCCAGGCTGCAGTCCTTTCAGGGGTCCCCTTTTTCATTTGCTGTGGGTTGCAACAGTGGGCCCATTGGAAGGAGAGATGCCTGGGTGGCATCTGACATTTCATGTCAGTCCCGCAGCTGGAGGGAGCCTGATGTCAGGGCAGAACCCTCAAGTGCCTGTGGAGGTCTGCATTTAACTCACAGGATACATGCGCAATGAAGCACAGCAGTCAATAGTAAATAATAATAATAAAAAAAAACATGACAGGTGGAGAGAGAGACTATGGAAGGAAAGAAAAAGCTTTATATTTTGGTACCTTTAATGACATTTTTTTTCTTGCTTTTCGAACAAGGGACCTCACATTTTCAGTTTGCACTGGGCTTTGCAAATTCCGTAACCAGCCCTGACAACAGCTGAATATGTTCAGCTCTCGGCATTTTCCCTGCATCATCTCATTCCATCTTCACAACTGTCTCCCATGCTTTTAGACTGATATCCTAGAACTCTATTTTTCAACTGTTTCAACCATGACTTTGAGTAACAAATATGTTTTACATCATGACCCATACGTATAAATGAAACAAATGTTTCACTAAATAATATTGCTATTTCATATCGTAAAGTAAAAACATAAAGTTAATATCACATTTGATTTTTTGAAAACTTGAATACAATATCAAAAACTCCCCAATAAATAGTATAAACACAAAACTTGGAAGAAAACGTGTTTGATAAAGCTTGACAGCCCAGATCATAAGGAGGCAAGGATGCATGTGTAGCTGCAACACTGTTAAGCCTGTTTCTAGACTAGCTTTTTCTTTTAGGCTGATCACAACGAAAACTAATTTCACAATACTCAATTAATGGGTCACTTTCTATTATTTGAAAAATATTACTCTGGAGTAATGCTTTCCTATCGCTAACCCTAATATCATGGAAAATATTGGTTAAGTGTTTCACAGAAAAAGAGTTTCACAGGCAATAAATGTAGGAAATACTACTTATGCATTATCATATTATTGACTCTGAGAAATCCTGTAGTGGAAGAAATAGATTTTTTATTCAATCTTTATCAACCATTAGCATATAATGTTTACTATGTAGTTATTGAGTCAAAGAGAAAATAAAAACACAATATGTGAATATTTAAAAACAGTGAAAACACCAACACTATCTTGGATTTTATAGAATGGGGTCAAAATTATTCTCAGATGTAAATTCATAGCTTTAATAGACATCTTATTTTAAAAACAGATTTTAAAACCTTAATTAAAGATTCAATTCAAGAAGTCTATCAGAAGGTAAGAAAACAACCTTAGAATAGAAGCAATAGAAAATCATAAATAATTTAATGAAAAGCAAGGGAAATAGAATTATTCTTAAAGGATAGACAGAACTTTGCCAAATACAATTTTTAAAAAGAGAGAAAATACAAATAATTGAAGTGTAGTGGATAAAAGGGAACAACAGATGTGTGGGTTTGAAAATCTTGATGACATAAAGAATTTTCTGGGAAATATAAAGGAAGAGAAAACCCAAACAGACCAATAACAATAAGGAAAGAAAAGTGCTTGCAAGGAAGTACCACCCTCAAAGGCAAGCTGGAAGACTAAATATTCTTACCAGTGAGCTCTTTCCAACTTTCAGTGAGCTAATTTCTAATGCTCCATAAACTACACCAGGAAGAAAAAAAACCAAAACAAAACAGAAACCTCCTCAATTTGTCTTATGTAACTAAAATAAATTTAACACTAAACCTGACAAATACAGTTAAAATTCTATAGACATTGGCTGGGTACGGTGGCTCACGGCTATAATCCTAGCACTCTGGGAGGCCGAGGCAGGAAGATTGCTTGAGCTCAGGAGTTTAAGACCAGCCTGAGCAAGAGTGAGACCCATCCCTACTAAAAATAGAAAAAAAATTAGCCAGGCATGGTGCTGCACGCCTGTAGTACCAGCTTCTCTGGAGGCTGAAGCAAGAGGATCGCTTGAGCACAGGAGTTTGAGGTTGCTGTGAGCTAGGCTGATGCCACAGCACTCTAGCCCAGGCAACAGAGAGAGATTCTGTCTCAAAAAAAATTCTATAGACATAGACTTCTAGCACTTATTTTTAAAGAAGCTAAAACGCATAAATAACATAAAATCAAATGTGACACGATAGTAAAATAATAAGCTACCACATCCACACCTAATTGAAGTTTATTCCAAATTTGCAAAATTTAATTTATGGTAGGAAATCTATAAATAGCATATGTCACATCAATAAATTAAATAAGAAAACTCATGACTGCTAAGAATGCTTTAAAAGCATTTTAATTAAATTCAAATACAATTCGTGATTTAAAATATCAAAACTCTTTAAAATTAAGAATAAAAGGATATTTCCTTGATATCAGAAGTTCTTAACTAAAAGTTCTAGGGCACATGGATAATAAGCTATGAATTTAGTTCAGCAGGGCTGTGATCCTATGAAATTGTATGCAAAATTGAGCATGTATGTCTGCAACTATTTTTTAGAAATAAAATTCATAAAATTATCATCAGATTATCCAAGGAGTCTATGGTCAAAAAAACACCTAACAACCACTACTTAATAGGATAAATGCTTTTTACCTTGGCCCAATTAACTTAATACTCAACTCCCCCCCAAAAAAGGGAAGCATTCTTATAAACAGGAGAAAAAGGACAGTGATGTTCACTATCCATTGTTAATCTTAACATGACTCTAGGAGATTTGATCAAGGCAATATGTAAAACAGATATAAAAACTATAACTACTGGAAAGGAGGAGACCAATTTATCACTATATTGTGGTATACCTGGAAACTCTTAAGAAATCAATAAAATATACTGTTCAAACTAGTTGACAAATTATGCAGGGTAGCACATTACAAAGAAAATATACATTTATAAATGAGATAATAGAATGGGAAAATCCCAACATAATAATCATTAAAACTTAAAATAACTAGAAATAAACTTAACATAAATCTAAGAAATTCTATGAAAAATTTGAAAACAATGTTGAGATAGTATTCTAAGGCCAGAAAAACATTTTGTTTTCCTAGACAATATTTGTATAGTTTATAGATGTCAACTCTTCCCCAATTAATTCAAAGATCAAAAAAATCCAATTAAAGTCTAATGGGATTTGCTTTTAAATTTTTCAAAAAGATTTTTAAAGAACATCTAACAGAATAAACAAGAAAAAAAATATAAAAACCATAGGGAAAAATAAAAAAACCTAATTTTAAAAATCTAGTAAGAGGAAGATGGCGGATGAGAAACACCGCCAGACAGAGTGTCTCTGAAGAAAAGACAGATTCTAGAAGAAATTAGAAGAAAGAAGCAAGAAGACGAGCCTACATCGGATGAGGGTCGGCAGGAGGAGTACCTGAGACCACGGGAGACTCCACGGGAGGAGGTCGCAGAGGAGAACTGGAGGCTGGGACCCCCGGAGCAGCCCGGAGACCAGCGGGAAGGGTAGGTGGATCTGCCGTTCCCCCTCCCCTGCATCCCGGACTGCTGGTGGGCTCCCCAGCAAGCGGAGGGACCTGCGGACACCAGCCCAGCGACAACCGCCACCAGTAGCAGACGCTGCACCAGGCTCCCAACTCCCTCGGGACACCTCCATGTGCACAGACCCGGGCCGCGCGGCAGACGCCATATTGCCTCCTCCTCCCCTCCCCCGACCCTACCCGCGGCTGCCCAGAGAGACAGAGAGACAATATAGCCACCAGCCGGAGGCACCTCCAGGGACCGGGACCTTCCCTTTTGGGACTCTACAACAGCTGACTAAAGGGAACTCAGACTGTGAGCTCTCTGCCCGCCAGCCCTACCAGGTGCTGCTGGCACGGTGATCCCAGGAGAACCGGGCAGAGCCTAAGGTTGAGAGACATAGACCCGGCTTGGGATCCCTGTGGGTGAATTGGGACAGGCACTGGTCTCCCTGAGGGGGACAAAGTTTGAACTCTGGGACCCAGAGGTCAGACCTGCAGACCACATCCCCTGCACCGAGGCCTCGCATTGCCTGGGGCACAGAAGGGATATACATGAACAGCCTGCTGAGGTGTGTGTGCCTTCAGGGGCAGATCAGCATTCTAGAGGGCAACCCTCCCCCCAAAGGGAGGCCGTGCGCCCAGCCCAGGTGGCGTTCCTGCACAGGGAACATCCCCGCTGGCATCACAGCCAGGGGAGGCCAGGTGGCGTGTGGTCTGGCCTGCTGACAGAGGCCCAGGAGTAGCCGCGGAGTTGGGGACGGTGGAAAGAGGCCAGGCCCACTCCAGACTGCGGGTCTCAGATAGCCCCACCCCCACACGCAGACTCTCTGACTGAGAGGGGCCATTCCAGCCCCTCCCTGTCAGCTTTGCCTGGAAGCAGAGAACAGAACTTTGACCCCTGCTGACAACATCGGTGGTGCCTGAGGGCAGGCTTACCCAACTCAGCTCCGCCCAGACTCTCCCCTAGACCTGCCCTCACTAAAGGGGAGAAAAGGACACGCCTGGAAGTCCCAGGGCCCCACCCACCACCTGAGGCACTAGAGTTCTCTCTTCAGGAACAAGAGCAGATAACAGGACACAAAAACAACAGCGTAGCCTGTTCCTCCAAGCAGGCGCCACCTACTGACAGGGAGAGCATCCTGCACACCCTTTTCACGACACCTACTGACTCATTATACAGGGAGTGGTCGAATCTCACCCACAGACACCACCTACCGGCTCAGACACTAAACAAGGCATGTGAATACCCAAACAAAAACCTAAAGAAAAGAAAAAACAACTGATCGACATGGGAAGAAATCAGCGAAGGAACTCCGGAAATATGAAGAACCAACCGGAAAACACACCCCCAAAGAGGAGCCCCAGCCCCCTAGAAACGGACACCAACCAAAATCAGGCAACCAAAATGACAGAAGAGGAATTTCGTATGTGGATCATAAGAACACTCACTGGCTTGCAAGAACAACTCAATAACCAGCACAAAGAAACCACAAAAAGCCTCCAGGATCTAGAAAAAAAGTTCACTAAAGAAATAGACACAATGAAGAAAAGTTTAACCGAACTCCTGGAAATGAAGAATCAAGTCAGGGAACTACA